>KQ435794.1:1682510-1699882 GCA_001276565.1 Melipona quadrifasciata | reverse complement strand
AGAGCATATAGACGAATATAGACGAGACAAAAACGAGAAAGAAGAGGATCGTAAGGTTGGTCGCTACGACCATACAGAGTATACTAACTAGCCCGCTCATTATCGCGTATGAGACGACGGGTAACATCGGCCGTAGGACGTAGGACAGTGCTAGCTTCGCGACGGGGGTGGCAGAGTGGAATGGCAGGGTATAGAGCAGCAGGGACGCCAGGATGACATTAACAAATGACTGCATGGCTGAGCTTCTGCCGCCCGTTCCCCTTCCGTCACCCCTGCCTGCTGCAGCCCTGCAACCCCTCTAGCTGATTTGTTCTCTCTCTCTCTCTCTCTCTCTCTCTCTCTCTCTCTCTATCTCCCCCTCTCGGTTCAACCCCTGCGACCGGGCCTCCGCAGCTTAACCGAGTCGGGACCGCGTATTCGCGAAATCTGGGCAAACTTTTGTCATAAATAAAGGGTAAACAACGCCGTCTGCCCCCCCGCGCCTGTAACTCCCCGCTGCTCCAGCCTCGTAAGTCACTCCGCCGCCCTCTTTGCGTCGTTCGCCTTTCTGACTTCTTCCTTTCAGCCGCGATACCACTCGACGAACTTCCGCCGCTCTCCAAAGGCTCGGAAGGTGCGAGTTCCAGGTCGCGTCTAGATATCGTTTAATTGATACGATCCTCACGATTCTTGCTTCCTCCCGTTCCCGTCCACTTAATTTTTACCCCTTTTGTCCCCTCCGTGTTACTCCGAAGTAAGTCTCTCGAATCTCTCTTCCCCTCTTCGCTAACAATGTGACTTCGAACGAATCGACGATTCCAGTTCTGACGTAAGAATTATATGTCGCTCTATCCTCGTCTTATCGGGAACGAAGATTTCGCGATTACACGCGGCGGATCGACGCGGCATTTGTCGCGACTACGCGAGCGTGACGCGTCCACTCGACGAACGAACGAAAACAAGGGCCGTGACGAGCCACGACGGATAGGCCGGAGGGAGTGGCGGTAACAGGGGGCACGGACGCGCGAGAATGCTCAGCGAGGTCGTTTAATCGCGACGTTCTCGTTGCTCCGGCAATCCCTCGAAATCATCGGGTTGTAAAGGAATAATAGGAATGACAAAGGAAAAATAGGTACTTCTCGATGCTCGAGCAAAAAACGGTATCCGGGAATGGAAGAAGACTGAACGCGATGCTTATCTGGTCGTCGTCGGTCGGGATAATGATTCGATGTTCAACAGGGCTGACGAGACAATTCTCGATCTAGGAATGGTTCTGCAGAGAGAGAGAAATAGAGAAATAGAGAGAGAGAGAGAGAGAGAGAGAGAGAGAGAGAGAGAGCACGGTATGTCGCACAGGACGGTGCCGGTGAATGAAAAAGCACGGGGGAAGCTGCAGCTCGCGCGGGGTGGCGGCCAGAAAAAGCCGACTTTCGAGTCTGTTACGTTGTGTCGCGTCACTTTGGCGGATTAATTCCTGGCCGTCAGACAAATAAACTCGGTCTCAATGCACCGGGATCTTCCGTCCGCATTGAGGAGTCTATGCAGATTAATTGAAGTGTAGTAGTCGAGGCAGCGTCGTAATCACGCCGGGCAAAGGGGATGACGAGGATGAATTTGAAGAAAAAGGGGGAGGGGGGCTTGCCGGAGATTAATTGAAACGCTCTTGCTTCGGTACGGCGCGGCGATCATTGCGGAAACGACGTTACTTCTCTCGGCCGAGGAACCTGGCGTCCATTTCTACCTCTCTCTCTCTCGCTCTCTCTCTCTCTCTCGTTGTTCGACTTTGACCGATCACGCGAGTTATTAAGAATATAATGCGCTCGCGATCTAAATGGGAACCGAGGGATTCGCCGCTGTTAATTCCCCGCACTCCGTGCAACCTCTTATTAGCGGAGAGTGGCTATTGTGCTTCGATCGTCGTTTCCTTGGTTTTTTTTTTCTTTTTTTTGTTTCATCGACAGTAAGAAAGTATATATATAATGCTTTACGTTCGACTCTCTGTCGCCGGTCGGGGACTCGAGAGTGGCTCTCCCGTCGTTTCTGATACACAATGGATTGTACATCTGGGAGCACGCTCGCCGTCCCAGGAAAGGAAAACAGGTGGAAGTTCAAGTTGCACAATTAAGACGAATCGTTCGATCGTCGTCCACGACGGTACAATCGTAATTTCGTTGTCGACGTCCCTTCTCTCCCCCGATGTTTTGACGGTCGATCGCGTTCATTTTGTTGAGTGCTCGAGTACGCTCAAATCGGTTGAAAACTCGTCCGGGTTGCATTTATCGGAGAGACATGGGCCCGGGACACGGGCTGGAGAAAACCGAGGTAATCTGGAAATGGAAGTCTCCAAATATAATAAATATCTTCGCGGTGGCGTATCCCCCGATCATTTCACGACATTGGAACGCGGGATTATGGGTTGTTCACACCGTGCCGTCGAGTTTTGGCCAAAAGAAAGTTTCGTCACATTTTGCGCACTGTGTTCTCGACAAATTCGTTTTAATTGACGATCAGACAAGATTGATACACATCTCGCGTTTTAAATGATCACGTTGCAAACGCGTCAGTTGTCAGTCGTCGAACGATACGTTCTCTGCTCTCTATTCACGTCGTATAGTACGAAATTTCAAGAACGAAAAATGCGAAGTTTGTCGTCTTGATACATTGGACGTTTTACGGCAGATCGAGTACCATTCTCCTCCACGTGGGGTAAACCTAACTCTCAGTCTCTAATTCAATAACAGGAGAAATCTGGGGCGTATTAATAATCGCAGCGACCCAAACTCTTGAAGGATCAATTTTTCCCCATCCTCTGGAGAGAGGCGTCGCACCTGCGATCCCTCTCGAAACTTTTCCCCGGATAATGCTTTTACCGTGTCGAAAGGCTGAGGGGTTGGAAAAATAGCTCCGAGACGCGGACGAGCAGTATTAGTCTACACGTGCGACATTTATCGCGGCGGATGAGGCCCGCGAAAACCGCTTGTCTTTCTTTTCTCCCTTTCCGCTCCCGGTCCAGCAATTTTTTCGCCATTAATTTCACCGTCCTCTTGCGTATGCGGTTAACGGGTGGCTCGTAAAATCAAGGACGGAAGCGGAGGGGGAAGCAAGAGGGAAAAGAGACGCGTTTCGTCGCGTTTTGCGGTCCGTGCGGCCATTGTGCGGTCGCATGGACCCGGGTACTTCTGACAGCAGGTCTTTCAAATTCATAACGCTTTTCCAATAGTCCTCGAATGACGTGCCATCGCGAGGGTCTCTTCCTCTGTCGTTCGCTTGCTTTCCTCTTCCATTGCGCCAACGACGCTCGGCCGAATGTGAGCCGCTTTCGAAAGGGGACGACAAATTAGACGGCAATTTGCACCTTCATGGTCCTACTTGCGGTTTGAACGCCAGAGGCGCTCGGAGGATTTCCAAATGAATATGGCATTGAAACGGTCCCCCCACCCGGCTGATAGTAGGATTTCCTCTCTTTCGGAATACCGTACGTGCCCGTATGTGCGTGTGCGTGTGTGTGTGTGTGTGGGTGTATGTGTATCGTCGAATCGTATTACGAAGCGAACCGATCGACGCGTAGCTAGATATACATCTACTTTTCGCGCGGTTGAACGTGATTCCGTTCGCGCCGAAACGACCGAGTATTTATATTGAAATACCGTAAATTCCGGTTGCGTTACCCCTCGCGGAGGGTGGTTTCGAAATTCAGATTTATTAATTCGTGGCCGCTCCTTTTTTCCCCCCATCTCCCGCGCGCACTCTTGCCTGTTTCGCATAAAAATTTCGCCGAGATTTATGAAGCCCGGGTAGGCACAAATTGCCCTCGGGGATCGAGGAATGTTCCTCTGATAGAAGATTCCTCGTTTCGAGGGAAGTCCCTATTTGCGCGGGTCGTAGGTCGAAGCCCTAAGAACGACGATCCTGCGGTGAAAAATGAGGCTTCCCGTGGCCGCTGCCTGCCGCTCCAACGAGCTTCTTTCTTTTACACACACACGCACACACACACACTCTCTCTCTCTCTCTTTCTCTCTTTCTCTCTCTCTATCTGCCGTCCCATTACGATCTTTGTATTTCCAGCCGTATCGTCTCAATCGCCGCGCCTGTTTATCGATGAAAAACACCTTGCTCGCGGGGGAAAATATTTGACGAGCAAACGCGGCGATCAAGTCGCTCGCGGTGTTTGCACGAATCGACGACAAATACAATTTATAATCGGTGGCTCGCAGAGTGGCCGCGCGACGCCGGTTGATTCCAGTTGAAAACACGAATCGATAGGGTTCGGCTGAGAATTCCATTCTGACGAAGAACTCGAAAATAAAACCGCGTACGAGCATCTTCTCCCAACGTTCCCGCCAATTAAGCTTTCTCGTCTCGTCCCGAAGATGAATCTCGCCGACTATCTCGCGTTTCTTATCGGCCGTTCTGTTCTTTTCTTTCTTTTTTGCCCCTTCTCCCCTTTCCTCCCGTTTTACGATTTATCGAAGATAATTAATTAACAAGGATCGGCGGCGGACGATCGATTCCGACCGAGCAGAGGCGGAAGGACAACGAGACTCGTCAAAGACGGGGGGGGACTCGCATCGAAAGTTTACGCTTTCGAAAATAACTCGCTCTCGGGAGGCAGGGAGATTTCAATTTTCCCCGAGACTTTCGTCGTCGAACTTGCGAGAAGCGATCGGGAAACGAGGAAAAAGTACTTAAAGATCGTGTCGCGAGAATAGCGGCGACGATTGTGGGAAAAGTTGCGCGGGATTAATTTACGACGAGGGAGGGAGATGGGTTTGTAGCGATATCACTGGCGAGATCAATTAACGGAGTGAACCCGACTTGATTCGCAAGGGAAGATCCTGTCCGTTTTCTTCTTCTTTCTTTCTTTTCTCTCTTCCTTCCTTTTTTCCTTCTCCTTCGTCTTCTTTCCTTCCCTTCGGCGTTCCTCGGCTTCGCCTCGCCAGCTGTTGCGAGTCGAAGGGGTCGGCCGGGCAACGTTATATACTCGACTTTTTCTGCGATATTGCGATCGATGACACGAACGAGTGAAAAGGAAAAAGAGGCGAAGGATGAACGCGCAGGAGGTGCGGACAAGACGGGCAGAGACGGAGAAGGAGAGGGAGAGAGCGAGAGAGAGAGGGATGCTTTCACGGGTTGAAAACAGAAGAGAAATAGGAGCGGAGAAGTAACCGGGTGAATTCAACGTACCATGCGATATCCGATCATACTGATTCAGTGTTTCCATCAGGATGAAAACCGGGGAGAAGGTTATCGCGATGATAAAGTTCGCGAGAGGTCAGGGGAATTTCTAGCCACTTGTCCCCCGGACCGTCTCGCACTTTGAGAAAGATGGCGGAAAAAATATATCCGCGCGATGGAGGAGGGAAGATTTCGAGAAAGTGAACGCTCGCTGGATACGCCCGGGGAACGCTGATTTATACCGAGCGGGGATCTCTCGTAGGAACGGCAGGTCGGTGGATACGTTCATCCTTAGAATTATGGGATCTTTAGCAAACTGGCTCTTTTTAAAAAACGGATCGTTCAACACGGTGGAACACGGCGCGAGCACGGTTATTTCGAGCCGCGGTGCGTTCCGTCAAATCGCGGATAATCGTCGTCACGGCAATAACTGGCGCGATATTAACGAACCGTGTATCTCGCCGGAAACGAGGCGACGGGAAACCGACGAAGCGATCGAAGGCCGAACGTTTACCTTCCGTGAGCTCTCTCGGCCGCTTGTAGCCCCAGCCGAACTCTCGAAAATCTTGCTGTTTGACTTTGATATCAGCCTCGCGCCGGCCACCGATCTCCTCGGTCGAAACTCCGCGCAAAGTGAATTGACACTCGCCCGTGAACTGACAAACCCTCGCAAGCTGGGGAACAATCGCAAAGAACGACACGATACTCGGCGACACGTCGTGCAAACGCGACAGAGAAAGTTATCGGGAAGTCTCCGGGACTTTTCAGGTGTTCCTACAAGGTGAAGGAATATACTCGCCATCTTGTGTTGAGGACAATGTCACGAAATGGACTGGTGTCGATCACGTGCCTCTGCGTGTATTTCCTTGGCACTCGAAGAACCATCCACATGGAGTTCTGGAAAATGAATAAACACGATGGACCCTTTCTGGAATTTGTGTGAATGTGTAAGAAGCTCGATGGCTCGATTCTTTTTTACATCAAGAATGTCAAACTGATATCGATTTCCTCTTTGCACGCGAGGATTGAGTACCGACGATACACGTGGCAAGGTGGACGAACGAACTGAGTTATTTGATCTCACTTACAATTCTAGGGCTTTTGTAAGATCGACTCTACCGTGTCTTTCCCGATCACGCGATTGGCCAAAAGACATCATTGGGCAAGGTCGGTTCCATAAAGTGCCTCTCACATTGCGTTTGTTGGCCCTGCCAGAATCCTCTACAAAGTGGAACGTTCAAATCGAGGAGACCGCAACGATGTTTGAAGATCGAAAACGAGATTACCTTAAGCGGAGAAGCGCGGACAAGCGCGTGCCCGGCGGTAACCGTTTCACCTGGACGGAGGCGGAGGCCCTTCGGGCTTGTACGTTCCGGTTAAAACTGATTTTAATTAGAAAGGCCGTGCGCCGGGCGTTTTAGTGCGTTTTTACCTTCCATTTTAAACCGGTTGGCTAGAAAATGCATTTCGCGTCATTAAATGCACAACGCCGCTGTCGCTTTCGCTTTTAGCGGTGAGCCTGCACGGGGGTACACGAGTAGAAAGCATTTCGTCCCTCGTATCTGGCCAGACCGCGCGTGCTTTCTCATTTTTACATTATCGTCCGCCAACCGTGCGCCCGACGTTTTTTTTTTTTTACTCCGTCATCCGAGCCGCGGCTCGCTCGCCTTTCCCGCCGCGACGAGGTCAAGCTGCGGGAAAAGACAGAGTCTCGCCGTGGATTCGTAAATAAGTGTCTCGCTTGTTAAATCTTCGTCGTCCGTTTCTTTTTTCCTTTTCGTTCGCCGTTCTTGTTGTTTCTCTCGCTACTAACGACTTCGCCGCGCGACGATAAAAGAAAAGGGAAAAGTAACGACGAAAGTTGGTAACGAAAACTCCAGCGACTTGTCGCACGGTAGATGTAAAGTGAGATCGAGTCACCCGAGTTTCTCGATCTTTTGATCTCAATTGCGGCAATTGCAATTTGACGAATTACGAAAACGGATCGCTTAACCTCGACTGACTGTGAGTGAGAAATATCCTTGCGCGAAATTTTGCTATTTTTTTAATCACTGAAAGTGATTTTAGCGGGGGTAACCCAGAAAATCGGGGTTACCCCCTCTAGGTGTAACGCTGATGCAACGAAAATTAGCGATTGGTTGATTTGGGTCACGTGATTCGCGAGGGGGCGTGGTGTAGACCTCGAGTAAGAGTGGCGTTGTCTGGTACTGAGCGATCGCTCCTGTAATTTGTTTTCTATCGATTCGAATGTTTGCATATTTATAAAATTTTATGGCAAACGAGTCGTCTTCATTTTCTAGTCGGAACAGTTGCCTCTCGGTGAGACGAATCGTACTGTCGTGCAGTTTTTTTTTTTCTCTTTTCACCCTTTTTTCCCTATTTTGGAGTACCAGGTCGTGGAACGAACAGGCGATGGCGTCGGTAGTATGCACGCTGCGTCGGGACGGTGGCTGTTCAATTTTTACTGGTGAATCAACGGAGAATATAGGTTTCCCTTGATGCGACTCCCTCAGTCGATGCATCGGCGACTTATCCCGAGCTGAGGGCTGAATGCTCGTAAAACGAAAGGGTTACACATTGGCAACGACAAAACCACCTTATACACATCGGCGACGTCACCGTAAACTGGTTTTCCACGGAGGCGTGCGCGCAGCCCTGTGGCCGCGATGTATCGGAATCACCGCGGTATTACGAGACCCAGCTGCGATCCTGTCCTTTCATCGACTCCCTCTTCCTTTATGTTTTTTCCTCTGCGAGAGGAATTCGTAATAACTCGTCGAATAGTTCCGGGGGAACTGGGTCAACCTTTCCACCGTGCGGAATCACGGCGTGGAAAGTTCGTACAATAGGCGGGCGTAAAACTTACAAGCAAATATCTTGTACGGGCGGAACGACCCGTGCTTTTTCTCCCAAGAAGAGGAATTTAATTTCCGTGGCTGGGAGGCTGGCGCGGGACCGGTCCGTGGCCGATGCGTGAGTTACGGTTATTCTCGTAATCACGAGATCGTTCAGCGAAATGAAAAATGGACGTTACACGTCGACGGGAAATGGCGGTTGCCGCGGAATCGCGAGGGCAAGGGAAATCGCAAGGAGGAAAGACACGGTGAGTCGTGTTTCTTTTTTTCACGTTTCTCTCGTATACGAAAGTAATTTTAAAATTCAATACCATACTGTAAACCAATCGCGTATTTTCGAAATTGACCTTTCCGTTAAATTTAAACTCTTTCTGAGGAAATATTGATTCTGAAATGTTCGGCGTATATGCGTATACGCTTTTCTCTTTTTACGCAGAACTTTATGGATTTGTGATCCATAGTTGGCAAGTAACGTCGGAACTCGAAGGTTAACGATATCGTAACTCGTTCGTCGTATATTCTTTTTTTCTCCTGTAATCTTCGCGCAGATGCCGGCTTCGAGTTACGTCCAACCGATCGATTTCGAACGAAATTCGATTAAACTTCACCCGTTAAAGACGAATAACAGATTGGACCTCTTGAAGTATCGCTGCAAGGAAGTCGTCGCGCCGGATAGGCTCGTAAAATCGTGCGTTCCCGTAATTCCAGGCATATCGCGCTCGTTTGAGGTCAAGCCCTTAAGCTCGCCGCGCGGCTTAAATCGTTCTACAAGGCTGTGAGCTACGTTCAAGAAGAGGCTGCGAGCGACAACGAGACCGCTGGGCGCACTCGTTTTCGCCAGTAATTTTCCCCGGGCTTTATCGCCATTATCCATAAACGGCATTAACGAAATTACTCGAAAAAAAAGAAAAAACGTACGGACGTTTTAAAACGTTCCTAGGGTCTCGGGGTAATTTTCTTTTCATCGCGGGCACCGAGCGTGAGCGAAAGAGCGACTGCACCGATCGAATTGTTGCCGCGGTTTAAATCAAAACCCAGAGCGGGCGAGGTTCTTTTTCAACCAGATGCACAAAAGTCCGCAAGACGAAAGGGAAGGAAGGAAGGAAGGAAGGAAGGAAGGAAGGAAGGAAGGAAGGAAGGAAGGAAGGAAGGAAGGAAGGAAGGAAAGAAGGAAGGAAGGAAGGAAGGGAAAACCGGTTAAAAAACAGACACCGGCCGAAAAATTTCCACGGCTTATCTTGACCCGTTCTCCGGCAGTCTCGCATTCAAGGCTGGTGCACAAGACTCGTGCTGCGCTGAATATCCGCGGTTCTCGTTCTTAGGCGGCGCTTTGTTTTTCACGAACGCAGGAACAAAAGTGGGCCACGGCAGCCACGACAAGGCTGAACGCCATCTCGCCCGAATGCGGCCGTACACTTCTCCGCGAACGTCATTGTTTTCGGCTTCCGGATGATAGTCAGGCGTCCCGACGAATTTCTCCCCGTTTTTTGTTCGCCCTCGTTTTCCTGTCGTCTCTCGTCGTCCGCAGCTGGAAAATTCTCCCGTTGTAAACGAGTTTGGCCATCGATCGCTGGCTGGTTTATCAGTCGCGCGACGCGCCCGCAGTGACGCATACGCCTCGTTCGACGAGTCCCACGTGAACGAATTTCCTCTCCCATTCGAGATCGATTCGACGTCCTCCGGTCGATTTCGTTCGATCGTTTGCCCGAATTCTCGCTGGTCTCTGGAAAGCGAGAAAGAGGATCGTGCGACAATCGCGGATAATGATGGAAAAGTAACACAGAATTTTAAATCCACTGGTTCATAATAAATAGTTTATTGATATTTGAGTAATTGAGGAAACTGAACGGCGATGACAAAGAGATATTAAGTTCTCTATATAACTGCACTTTCACGACTCGCTACTCTCTCTTCGAAAATCTTACTCTCTGTTTTCAACACTAGAACTGCCGACGATTAGAGCATAAAATTTCCATCAGAGACACTCAAGTCAAAAAAAAAAAAAAAATAGAGAAACTTTATGATACGAAAAATTATTGAAATCTTTAAAAATACACTGTTTTAACACATCTATAAGGTGCGTAACAAAAATTATAAAATAAGGACAAACAGTTCCAAGTTGACAATCGCATCGAACACGCAGCAGTTGCCTCCCTCTTGGGCCGCGCGGGAAGAAATACTGAACAATGAGATTCCCGCGCCCCACGCTAATAATAATGGATAATAACGCGTTAACGTTACGCAGCGAGTCGTCTCGATCGCACGAAGCACGTTACGAGGCACGTACGCAACAGCGTTGGGCGACGACTGGGAGTCGTCGTACAATCAGGCTGAAACGACGTTTCACGTGGATAGCCCAGATCGCTTTGTGCCCGGTCATAATTGATTTCTAGTCACGTGCCTGAAAAACACGGTCCCGTGGCCCGACAACCGATCGCGTATTCTTGCAAAAGCAATTTTCATCGCTCTCCCCCTCGCGAGCCGGTCACCGGGTTCGCGAATTGCCCTCTCGTCCCTCCTCGCTTTATTTATTTCATTGTTCGCCGGCCTTTCACGTACACAATGAATCTCCGACTGCTAGCCTATTTCCGGTCGGCTTTGTACGACGGTCAGCTGCAAATATCATTGACAAATCTCGTCCGCGCCGCGCGCCGTCTCCCGAATTCGCCGCGTTTTTTTCGCGTGTCCGCTCGTTTTGCCTCGTTGTCACGTTTAACCAGGACAATCGTGACTGTTTTGTTTTTATTGCTCTCTTTTTTCTCCTTTTCTTTTCTTTTCTTTTCTTTTTTTCTTTTTTATTTAAAATTCGTGCGGCGCCCGACACGTTTCGCCTCACGTTTCCTTTTTCTTTTCGAAACAGATGTCAAACATTTGCGAGAAAGTTATCTCTGACTTTCGTAGACGCTCCGGACATATAGACGGCGCAGCGGTATCGAAGATCTACACAGTCGCAGGCGGATAGTATCGGATCGTTTGGGAAAGTTTATGGCGCGTTTGACAGTCGATATATGTACGTACTGTACGTTCGACGGCAGCGGGAAAGATATAATCGAGGGGAAATGCTGAGTTACCCTCTCGCTCGAAAATGGAAGCGCGCGAAATTGATTAATTATGGAGGTTTCGTTCTTCGAGCACTCGCGAAGAGCAAGAAAAGCAAGAGAATGTTCAATTTCATTCGCCGGGTGGAACGTACTCGTTCGTTTGTGTTTTTCTTATTGCCTCTTCTTTTTTTTCCCCTTTATTAATTACGAAATATCAAACGCCAAAAACTGACGTTCGATTCTCGTTTGGAGAACACTTATGTGCTGTGTTATAATTAAAAAACTGCACGACTTGTATCCCAGTACGATTCGTCTCGCTGAAAGGCCCAGAAGCAACTGTTCTGACTAGGAAACGAGGACGACCTTTTTGCCATAAAATTTTATTGATACGCAAACAAATTACAGGCGCGATCGCTCAGTACCAGACAACGCCACTCCTACTCGAGGTCTACGCCACGCCCCCTCGCGAGTCACGTGACCCAAATCGACCAATCGCTAATTTTCGTTGCATCAGCGTTGCACCTGAAGAGGCTCGATTTTCTGGGTTACCGCCACTAAAATCACTTTCAGTGATAAAAAAAAGAAGAAATTAATCCAGTTGATTTATTAGATTTAAACGTGGCTTGTTCGTCAACGAAGGATCGAGCCCCATTCTGAGTGAATCGAAACTAAAATTATAAATAATGTAAAATATAATAATGTATATGTAGTAAAATTATACTTTACAGTTTCACAGAACTATTTATTCGAACAAGATGGGACTTTCGCTCCGGAATTTGTACATGTAAAAATATTACAATACTGGATTGTGCTTGCCACGATGGCAAACTATTCGTACTTTGGCTCCTGGTCAAATTAGGGCGACTCGTACGCGACTAATTTCTAACAAGAGCGTGTAGAGAAAGTGGCAGTTGCACGAAATAGCGGAAAGTCCGGCGAACGATTTCGACGAACATTATAATTGAGAAGCGGCATTCTCGACTCCTACCCTCTCTAATCGTGGGGGATTATAACCCCCATTGCGAGGATGGAATCTCGAGGAATACCCGTCTTTGTTACGGCGAACTATAATTCAACGGGAGCTTTTCGACCAGCCCTCTCGATAATTTAATTTGTCGCTATGCAGGATGGTGTTATTTGCCGGGTGACAATGCAATTTGTTGTCGAGGTCGGGGAAAACGGAGCCGGGGGCGCGCGGATAGACCTTTTCACCGAGAGGTATGAACGCTGAACTGTAAGACACCTCCTCCGCAGTCAGCGAACCATTCTCGTTCTCGGTATAATACCGTTCGTATTTACCTATTCGGCGTCGTCGGCGTCGCAGTCAGCATCTTAGGGCCGCGAACGCGTCGACGCGGTGGCCCGGGCAATAATAAGAAATTGATAGTAAAGGAGGCATAATTCCGAGTATACCGGCACTCGGCCCCCATGAATTTTTCATGAATTCCAAGGCTGTATATATGCAAATCGGGGCTATTTTCACGATTCCGAATGCCTTAAACGGTTTAAATATACGACTGGGAATAGACGCGACGGTAGAACGTAACACGGTTTGCCTCTCGAGGCCATTAAGTTTTCACTTAACCCTGGCTTTCTTCCCATTACCTCGTGTCACAACGCGGCCCAAATTACGCGTCCCATTGTCTCGCCCCCGTGGCTTCTTTCGTTCGACTGTGACCACCGTCGAGCTTTCCAGATAATTGAGCGCCACGGTTCTCTCCCCACGGTTACGCTACGTTTGGAAATAGCACGCTCCAGGTTCGTACACCTGCTCTCCTGCAAGATGTGATAATTGCTTCCAATTGTCGAGGAAACGAATTGATCGGTAACGATCTTGCGAGACAACGACGCGAAGATTTGCATGAAACTGTCGTTTGAAAGTTTTTATCGTTGATTTCTCTCTCTCTCTCTCTCTCTCTCTCGTTTTTTTTAAATCTCTTTCGCGCGTAAAACAATCCAGATGTAAAAAAAAGTGGAGTCGATGAGTTCGGCTTCGAGAGAAACACGTCAGCACTATTGGGCATTGTTGAAATATTCGCAGTGTACAGAGTGTACAGGGTGCACGTGAATGAAGAAATTCTGACCAATGAGACTTTCCCACCCCACATAAACATTTCCTAGACATTTATTACACTCGGTGTACGTTTCGCGCGGTAAACGTGGAAAAACAAGTTATTCGATTTTGTTGAAATCAAGTTGAAACCAAGTTGAACAGCCTTGCGGTCAGGTGGAGGAGGAAGGTTCCCTCGGATGGTTACATTATACGCGGACGGTTTTTACGTACGATCGGGCGATGATCGTGCAGCGTGTTGAAAATTCGTGTCGAGTTGCAGTTTCGAGACTCTGGTAACGTTAGACGAATCCTGTTATGATGGAACATCGGCAACAGGATATCCCGCCGTCCATGGCCAGTCTTCCATCAAGTCGACAAAAGTTTACTTATCGCAAACAGTCGAGATAAAAGCACGGAATTGGCGTGCGTCTCGGCTCGACGAGGATGCGTGTGAATCGTGAAACGCGTTGTCGGCTGACGTGCATGCACCTAAAACGTTGACGACGTTTATAAGGCCTCGATGTACCTTGCATCTCGTGTACGGAATGCGAGAAAACTCGTCTGGTTTTTATTGGTAGTAAAGTCGGCGGCGGTGGGGAGAAGAAACAGACGGAAGAGAACTTTTCATAAATAGATCACAGGAACGTGGTTATCGACTCCAAAGAAAGTCGATGGTACAATAAAATTCACATTAAAGGAACAACACGAAACAGACACAAAGGGTCCTCGGACCTTTTGGGAACCGTAAAATCCCTAGAAGGAATAAGGGTGTTACCCGAAGACCGTAAGTGTCACTCGGAAGTAATGACGAAAGTCGGACGAACTGCAACCGCTTTTGGACAAACGTCGAATTGTACAATTGTATGTATCAGTAGCGGCCTAGGATTCCTCAACTACGAGTTTCGAACACTGACTAGCACAAGTCACAAGTGGCTGCGCGTGTAACGTCGAGGTCCTACCGATCTTCGACGTTAAGCAAAGCACAGTGTGCGGAACTCCGCTAGGATGGGTGATGGGGCCAGCCTTTTAGCGGGTAGTTACAACAACAAGCGTCTGGCCATATCAACCCCACTAATAAATGAGTCTAGGCACAGTGACTTGGAAACGAAACGCAATCTTCGCTCTCTCTTTCTCAACTACCCCAAATCCATTCGTCCTTCCATCTCTCCTCCTACATAACTTTTACACGACGGACCTGACAACGAGCGTCTCCGATCGTCTCGAATATTAAAACCGCGAGACACACCGCGTCGACTTATAGTTTGATTACTGTCAACTCGAGTAATTCACTCGACGTGCAATTTGTTTAATCAAAGGACGCCTACAAAAACGAGAAGAATGACGAAGATAGGGGTGAAGGAAGAAAGGACTGAGAAACTTCTGAGATGTCGGCAGGCTGTGTGGGAGGAAGTGATTCGGCCAGGTGGGACGTAGTTAGGACGTAGTAGAGATCGTAAAGTTTCTTGCTGCGAGCAACGCGTAGGGGTCGTGTACATGAGCCCGCTCGTTTTATTTCCGCCGCGAACGGCGTTTGGACCGCGGCGAGACGAGCAAAACAGCTGAATAGCATGATCAACCGTTGCTCGGTGCATTCGGCTCACGTGGTATTGATTAAAGGGCCCTCTTTGAACTCTTTCACCGGTGTTCTTCTCTTCCTCGATGCCCTCTCCCTCCCTCCCCCGTCTCCCGCTCGGAATTCCCGAAAACCTTTTTACCCGTTGCTCGTGTATCGCGAAATCTGCGGTTTCGAAGGTAACAGTTTGGAAGGCGGCGTGCATACCCCGAAAACCGTAGAGCGTCGGTTATTTGGCCCGGCAAATAGCGGTACAGATTTAAACGTTTCCCTCTGACGTAGGGGAATCGTGATCGCGTGCAGTACGTAGGATCACCGTAATTTTCGGATTTTCTGTTCCTCCGAGGTATTCACCGGGCCGGCCAGGACGAGATGCCTCGTCCGAACTCGGGCCGTAGCTTCTTACCTTTTGAATCGTATGAAAAATCGACCCTCCCGAGGGACCCTCTCGAGTGAAATAACAAAACGACCGATCGTTTGCTGAGCGCGTCTCGCGCGTGATAAAAGACCCGTTGGATAAATAAAACCGGAGCCGGCGAGAGAGCGCGAAGGTATCCTGGAGATATACTCTGGTCCAAATCGATCGGAAATACATACATACCACAGCGAGGGGGAGAAGGTTCGCTCTCTCTCTCTCTCTCTCTCTCTTTCTCTCGAGATACTAACTGGAAGATCCATAAACGCAGCGATGATCTCCTTAAGGTGTTGCGCAAACCGAGAAATCCGCGCCGGATGGAGGGTAGGATTTTAGAAGGGGTGGCTCGGTCACAGGTTGAACGCCAGCACCGATTAGAGCAAGCGATCCCAGAGGATTCCTAAACTCCCACCGAGTCGTGCCCCGACCTCCCAATCTTGTTCACAGGCTGACATTAAAACTTCCACGAACGCCGGAGCGCGTCTGTTTTCAGAACATCCTCCCATTGTCGGGACGGACCGCTCCCGTTCTCTCGATTTTCACCTCTCTGCCCTCTAAAGCTAAAATCGGCTCACGTACCTTCGCGACAAGGCGGAGAGAGAGGATTAGTCCTCCCGATCCGATATTTTTCTGAAATATTTGTCCTTCGGTCTATATCGCGGCGATACCTCGAGCGTCGTCCGCCGGAAAGTTTTCATCGCGTAGCTACCGCGTTCACCAGGCGGCAGATTTATCCGGTTGTTGCTGCGTTTCCAGCGTCTTTACGATCGACCACCGCAGTTCGCTTTACCACGTTACAGCGTTACCTCGCTCAGCTGGTAGCAGGGGTTGCTTTTCGCGGAGAACGCGAGATGAAAAAATATTTGGTTAGGATTTTTTCTTAGGAATTGATTAATTACTTTGGAAGGAAGCGTCGGTTCTGCGCGATCTGCAAAAGTTTGCTCGACCAGGGGTTGCCGCGCGTAATTCGTTCGTCGAATCGCATCGGGTCTGCGGGATAATCGGCAATTCGTGCGATTCGATGACCGAGAGTTCAGCGAACCTCTTCACGGTTTCCGGGGAAGGGATCACGGGGTCTTCCGCGAATGCAGAAGGACGCGAGTGCGGTCTGCGAGGCCTGCGGTCTTTTTCACTTTGAGCCGGTACATAATTCGCGGCGTGCTTTTCATCCCTTCGAAGAAATCTCCTTTCTCGCGGCGTGCGAGTATTTCTAACTATGTGCGTGTGTGTGTGTGTGTGTGTGTGTTGCGTCTGCCGGTATGCAAATTACTTTGCCGAATGAAAGTTTTATTCGACGTTTCGCAGTTCGTCGGTGATGTACGACCTCGAATTTAGTTTTTTAATTTCGTCGACGCGGCGGCGTCGCGCGCGCTTCAGCTCGCGTGTTCCCGTAACGTCGAGCTGCGAAACGCTAAATGGGCAACTAGTTTCCCCTCGCGTTGTTAATGTTCGGAGAGAAGTTCTTCGGCAGTCGCTGTTCAGGAACCGAGTAATTATCATCCGTTTCGGGGAACGGAACGCTCCAAAGTCTCCTATTGCAAGAATTAGCTCAACGACGTGAAGAATACGACTTCTCTCTGATTTTCGACTGTTGAAAATTCAACTTCAACCTTCAAAGGTAGGTGAGATGGCGAGAGGTTTCGCAGATTATAGATATTTTTCGAAACGCGTAGACCGAGCTCGTGCTCGCGCGATGACGTTAACGACGTTGCGCTCTTAGCGCGACGTTAAGCTGCTGATTAAAACTTTGGAAAGTGCCCGAACGTACGCCAATGTTGCGCCGTGAAAAATAATCGCAAAGGGGGTTCGCTCGCGCGAATAATGGAAGCCAGCGCCTCGGCGCCGTTTGTCCGAGGGAATCGCGACTTGGCCGCGCGCGAAAAACACGGCAGAGAACTTCTCTCCTCGGAATTCAATTTTGCCGACGTATCTCCGTAGCTACGGCGCGAAATCGTCGGAACAAGATTCTTTCCTCTCTCGATACAATCAGCCGCGTACGTGTGTTCGCAACTTGCCGCGCGAAGGATTCCTTTTTTCTTCTTTCTTCTTTGTCCTTGAACGCGGCACGCGAAATGTATATCGCGATACGCGTCGCCTCCTCCAGGAGAAACAGTGGGAACCGCTTTTGCGCGAAGGACGACGTCGAGAGAGGCGGGAGCCTCCGAAAAGCAAAACAAAGGTTTTCGCAATCACAGCCTTTGTGACGGAGCGCGAGCGTTCTCGTACGAGACGCGGGGAACTAGGGCGCACCCCGGGAATTCGTTTATTCGATAGAGAATTG
>KQ435794.1:1653829-1667717 GCA_001276565.1 Melipona quadrifasciata | reverse complement strand
TCAGCCTCGTCCATCATCGAGTCCCGATGGCAGTCGAGGAATACATTATCGACGATGCAATCTGCCAGCGGTTAAGACAGATATATTGGGACGGGAGGGCGGCGCGTCCATCTATCCGTAGATTGAAATCTTCGTTGACGAAAATTGCCGCGCGGAAGCTACCTGCGATCAGGTTTATTGAAACGCTCGCGTGTTTGGAGACCCGACGTTTGCGCCGCCGCCGCCGCCGCCGCCGCCGCGCCGATCCCCGCGAGATTGCCGCCGATTAAGTTGTTATCCGCGCCGGGACGTATTTACTAGGTAGCGACTTTGGATCTTTTCTATCGGCCAGGAAACCATTAAGACGGATCAGTGCGTACATTCAACCTCCGTGCGTGCGTGTGTGTGCGAGGAACAAAATTGCAGAGCGTACGAGCTGCCAAGTGTCCAACTAACGAACCCGCCGTACGTACGTGTTGCATTTACGAACTTGATATCGATAACGCTCGGGTCATCGGACGACACGCTCGTACAGCGATATTGCACGTCTTTTCCAATCGAGGCTTATTATCGCGTCGACGTCGATACGGTGTATTAATTCACCGGTCTCGTAGCTCGCGCAGGGAAACGGGCATTCGCGAGCGACGTCCATTGAAGCACGTCGCTTAAATGGGCTGGATGTTTCGCTTATTTAAGCGGACGTCCTGCCTTCTGTTCGGGCTGCTTCTTCTTCCGCTTGCTCGTGCTTTTTGCACCTGCGCGTTTTCTATAAGCCACGTCGCTTTCCTCCTCCCCCTTCCCCCCTGCCCCCCCCCTGTATTTTTAATACAGTCGCGTCGAATCAATAGAGCAGCGCTCGCGAGAATAGCTCTCTCGCCCAATTAACGATGTGTTCGATTACAAAGTACGTACGAACGCCAGACATCAAATAGTCGTTCGTTAATTGAACTCTGCGTGCAAATTTTGGACAAACGTGAAATCGCCTTACACCCGTTGATCGCGCGCACGTAAAAGAGTTAAAGAATCCACGAAGCAAAACGAACCGAGAAACAGAAAGCATCGTTTGTTTAATTGCTGGCACACTCGCCATCTCGTGGATATTATTTTCGCAGAGTTCTCAGAGCGCCCGGAGAGCTGCTCTTTCGTTCGCGCAACGCACGACCTTTGAAACACACACAGACACACACACACACGCTTAACGAAGGGGTTAATTGCCGCGTTCTATTTTTGTTTTAAACTGCCATCGTAGCCAATCAAACCGCCGAGCATCAACCAGCAAAGGATCGGCCATTATAAACCCAGCCCCATCGCTTGTTCTTTAGTACTCCGGGATATAAGACATAATTAACCACGACGAAGTAACTTACCGAGAGGGCGTCCTTTGAATTTTCAATTACGCCCTGCTCGTGGTACCTCGTCGCCGGTCGTTTATGACACAAGGCGACGCCGCGAGCGAACCAACCACCCCGTTTCAACCCCGCGTTGAAAACGCGACAGACGTTTTTACGCTTTCACCGAGTTGCACACCCCGTGTAACTCACTTACCCTCGAAGGACGACGACGACGACGACGACGACGACGACGACGAGGAACTCGGTGTCAAGCTTGGTCGGCTACCAGGTTCACCGCAAGATAGTTTCCGATTCTGACGTGCGGCTTCGCTCGCGATAGACCGAACCGACGCGGAACTTCTCGTTGCTTCGTCGTTTTCACGCCGGAAGCCCGGGACGTCGACGGCGGAAAAGGGAGAAAAAGCGATTGTCGTCGTCGAAAATCGAGGTCACCGCGAGTCACAGCCGGGTGTAATTGAGAGAGAAACACGCGTCACGATAGAAGGGAGCGTGTTCGTTTAATCGAATTAGTTGGAGTAGCTTGTTGTCAAAATACACCGCAAATCGTGGGCCCGGCACCGGCGTAAACGCGCGCCCGCGTCGCGTTTATTTTCCAGTTACTGTTCGTATCGACATTTCTGCTTCAATCAACGCTTCGGATGTTCGATTTTCGCGCGATTGACCGTGCCGTTGTTTCGCGACAAAGATATACATACTGTGTGTCTGTGTGTGTATGTGTGTGTGTATGTGCGGGGCTGGGATCGTAGTGTCCGCCTCCGAGGTCGAGGGAGGAATTGGAAAGTATTTAAGGGAAGGAGGGCGACTGTAATGTGGTTATGTGCCACAATATGTACCGCTATAAGTGGTATTGGATTTGAAGTTTGAAAGGCTTCGCCATTCTCGTACGTACGTTCAGGACACGTGCGCGATATGAACTTGGATATGGGGCGCGAATCGGGAAACAAATTTTCGCTATTGTTAAATTGAATTTTTCGCTATTATCACTTTGTAACTCTGTTCTTCTATGTATTGATGAAAACTAAACTTCCTTCGCTCGCCATTCGGGATTGTTCAAATTTCACGTACAGATCTGATCATACACACAATGTCCAACGTTTCGCACAACACGCGGTAAATATTCATAGTAAATATTCGGGTTTTCGCGAAAGTTGTCAACGTTGCGGGGAATGAAAATCGGATCGACAGAGGGAGGGGGCAAGGCCAAGTCGGAGAAATCGAACAGCCATTCGACGCCGGAAAGAGGCGAGGTTATCGCCGGGCGCGCGATTATCGAGCGATCGGGATACCGTTGATTTACATCGACCGTCGACGCGGCCGTAAATCCATCTGCTATCGTCGTCCAGCCCGGGCACCGGATTAATTCGCAGGTCCGTTGTTTCGTACAAAGACCTCGCTGCAACCTTCTCGCGACGCGAGAAGCGCGCGAAGGTGCGATTAGAACGGGACTTAACGCCAGCGTCGATGTTATTAAAGTTATCTCGCGCGCCGTTATCGCTTGCCGCGGAACGTGTAATCCCGCCGATAAACCGGTCTTGTTCGAAACTGGCAGAGGGAAGGGAAGAAAGGATAATAAAAAGACAGAGAGAGAGAGAGAGAGAGAGAGAGAGAGAGAGAAAAGGTGGATGAGGGAGGTGAGCAGCGTGGCTGTTGCAATAAGTAAATGGAGGGAGCCAAGATCAAATTGACTCGGAGGAATTTCCGATCCTCCGGCGGCAAACAACGTTTGAGGGGATTTTAAAGACACCCCGCGACAGACGTCGAACGCAATAATTCCGTGTACTTTTCTCGATCCTCTGTCTAAAGCCTCGACGACGAATCAATCGCTTTAGAGTTCATTTCCTCGAACCGACCCGATCTTCCGCGCTCAATTTCCGAACGCTTGACGCGCGAGTCGAGCGAAAGCAGATCAACGCTGCTGCTTCTCGTCGTCGTCGGCTCTTTCGAGCTTCCTCGTCTTTGTTCGCGTCTTTGACGTTACGTACGTACACGCGCTCGCGGTTATTCCCATTACTTTACGCTGTCCGGTCCACTCGTCGTCGGCAAACACGATCTGTCAAACACGCGTTTGAACAGCCGATTTTTTTACGCAAACGTTCGAAGTAGGTCAACGTGTATAAAGTTTTTCTTTTTTCTTTTCTCTCTTTGCTGGCGATCGAAAAAAAAATATATATATAGAGAGAGAGAGAGAGGCAAGTCTCCGAGTTGAATCAGCTGTTCAAGCTGAACGTCTGGGTCGTCGATTCGGTCCCTCCTCAACTAAAGCCCTTCGTTCGTAATTAATTCATCGGTGGAAAGATTAAAATTTATAATCGGCGTGGCCAACAGCCGGGTATCGTTAAAATTGCACGTCCATTTCCTGATGAAACTCGCTGAAACACAATCGAAAGCCTGGTGCAACATTGATTAATAGACACTTTGATCGAAATAATTAAGCCACCGCGTTTCTCCGTAAATACAACGGTTTTCACGCGTTAGAGTGGTACAATTCGATTCTTTCCGCTTAATAATTCACGTTCCATTGGCTGCGAATTTGGTTTCGCGTCTGAATTTATAAACGCCAAATACACGTTAAGTGAATAATTTCCCGTTGCTTCGAAGCGATTCCCGATGGAAATACTTTTTCCCCCCGGACAGCGGGAAACTCTAAGCTGACGTTTTCTCTTTTCCTTTTTTCTCGAAAAAAGAAAAAAAGTTTTTTGCTTCACGCGCGGCGATTCCGAATTTTCAAACGGCGCGTATTTACGTTTCCTATTTTGTTTATTTGCGCCGTCGGTTTATTTTGAAAAATTTTTCCCTATCGTCGCTCGGTGGAACGGTATGGAAATGCTCAACTTTAGTTATCAATATCGTATAAATCCTCTCATCGGAATGGAGATACGGGGTTTATTTGGTTTGTCGAGTTGTACGAACCGGCTTGTTAAAAAATTCGGCTGTGCACACACTCTCTCCTCGTGGAACCACCTACGTCGTCGCTTGTTTCAACAATAATTAAGTCGTGCACGGGGAAGAATCCCGTTTTTCCTTGGCCGTGGAGGAGTCGGCTAGCCGTAAAAACGAGCCACGTTTCCGTTGGGTAACGAGGCACGAGAAAGGCACGCAGCAACGAGAAAAAGCAACGACGAGACGCGTCCGAACGATTCTTACGAACGATTTTGCGGCCATTCTTCATCCGGGTGTTTCGTCGACCGCGATTTTCGCGGCACTGATCGCGGTTTTCCTGGTCGCGGTGATAAAATGAACTTTCATTTATTTTTCATTCCTTACCGATTGGTTTTCCAATTTCGAGCGGGGCGCGTGCAACGTGACAAGTGGATCAGCGTGGTTATCGCTATTATTTTTCTATCCCGTCAGTCGAGATTCATTTTGCAGATTTATTTATTTATTTTTTTTTTCGTTTTTTTAAATACTCGCTCGCTCTGCTTAATATCCGCGCTTTGCCGTCGAAATTGCAAAAAACAACGACGAGCTCGAGGCATCTCTCCCCTCGCGGTGGATATTAATTTTTCCATCTCTGTTAATTGTTTAGAATTTTTTTTTTTTTCTTTTTTTATCACTGCGATAAAATCCATCGAGAGCCTCGGCATAATCGTTTCCATCTCGCGCGTGTCCGAATGTGCAAGCACGAGAGGAGGACAGGCAGGTATCAAGAGACACGCGCCTCGTGGAAAATCCACGACGTGGCGGGGCAACGAAATCGATCAGGCAGGCTAATGCGAAAGTTGCGATACACCTCGAAATATTTTCCCTCCCCCCGTGTTGACGCGCGGAGTTGACGAAACTTTGCCTCGAACGCTTCTCGGGGCGACAACTTTTGCGGCGGGTATCTCGCAGACGATGTTCTCGCGCGTGTTCGCGAGCACGTGTACGGGCAGGGAGCAGCAACTCGTTATCGTCGTCGAGAAATTTATAGGAATTTTAAAAAGTTTAATCTTTCCTAAACGGTCCCGTTCGACAAACGCGTTCGCCCGCGAGAGCGTGCGCGCGCTAGTATTCCACGAGGGAATTATCCGGCAAGTATTTCCGAACGAGCGAAGAATGTTTCGCAATAAAATATGATCTCTTTGAAAAATTCCGCTGCGAGGGAGCAGACACGCTAGGGGAATCGCCCAGGTATTCGACGCGCGGATCGTAAAAGCGAAACTGACTGGAAGAAACTGTTACGCGAGTCGATTTCGTTTTCACTGGCCGTTCGACGCTGCAGCGTCAATTACGAGAATTCGTGACTGAAATTGGCTGCGATTGAAAAACAAATGGATAGTTGGAAAAATACAAAATTAGCTGCGTGTAGCTAAAAATAATGAAAAGCGAATCGTACGTTGACATTCATCGATACAAT
Source organism: Melipona quadrifasciata (assembly GCA_001276565.1). Classification (NCBI taxonomy): domain Eukaryota; kingdom Metazoa; phylum Arthropoda; class Insecta; order Hymenoptera; family Apidae; genus Melipona; species Melipona quadrifasciata. The sequence goes on along the minus strand of KQ435794.1, from coordinate 1,662,050 downwards.
GATTCTAAAACGTCCGCATTTATATTTACACATCCGCACGATCAAACGTCAGAAAGACAGAGTCCCGTTTCGTTTCGTTTCGTTTCGTTTCGTTTCGACGAATTTTAGAAAATTGCGAGGAGAAACGAAACTTTCTCGCCGACAATCAAACGTCGCGATGCATTACACTCGGCGAGCTTGCGAGGCGAATCGCGCGCCACCGAGCGAGCGAGCGAGATTCCAAAGTGGCATCAAAGAAATCCACGAGAAAGTGAAAATTGGAGGAGAACCGGAAACGGTCGGGGAGCCGCCGGAGCGCGCCGGTTTACGCGTTACCGGTCCTCTTCAGCCGGAGAGTTCGCGAAGTGTCGTGACGCAAAAGGGAGGATTTGAATGTTAAGGATGCTCCGGGCGAGATTAGCGAAATCTCGGAGCCAAACTGTACAACGATTTCGGCTCTTAGCAGGCGCCGGTAATCTACGGGCAAGTCCGCAAGAAGAGGCCGGAAGACTACGAGAAGAGGAGAAGACTCTTTGCGCTCTGGGAAGTCCAACCAAGTTTCAAACTAAGTTAGTAACGTAGATCCTATTAACTAGTAGGGTAATATGGGCCAAGAGTCTTATCGCGGAAATTATCTTCGCCTTATACGATTCTTTTTTAAACTCCTCTTCTTAAGTCTCTCGCTCCTGTCCCCCTCTTTCTCTATTTTTTTTCTCGCCTTCTTTTCTAGTCTCTGGAAGCAACGAAACTTCCCGAGAGCAAAGCGGATACTTTGGTATCACTATTTCCACTTTCGAGTATTTCTTCTCGCGCCACTGACACCTAGGTAGGTAACTATGCGAGAATAGAAAGCGTCTTTCGTCCTTCTCACACGCGAGTTCGAGTTTCGACCACTCGGTCGAAACTGGGCAAAGTTGGCGAAAAATCGCGAGGGAGAGCCGAGAAATTGACTGAGACGTCGTTGCTCATAATTCCGTTTCCTGACGTTTATATTAAAAATTACACTCCGTTTGTACTCCGGCGACGCGGCGACCTCTTTTTCGTGCCGCGAGTTACGAAGGACGAAGAATTTTACTTGCTCTCGGGGCTCGAACCAAGAATACGGAATGGCATTAAATTCGTTTCTCTGTCGCGGGATTGAATAAGCAATTTGTCGCGGGTTTCCTGCGCGAACCCCGCAGGGAGAGACATCTGTCCCGTCCGCGAGATTTTTAACTCGCGTTCGAAAACGTACGAGAGCTGGATGATGTAATTGGAAAATCCTGGAACGAGGCGATAGTTGTGACAGCCTGATGGCGGTTAACTCGACTAGCGAAGATCCGGCTTCTTTGGTTTCGTGGATTATTAATTAAAGCGAGCTTTGTCGGCGGGACAAAGTTACGGGACAGCTCGGGCTGTCCGTTTCGCTCGCTCGTATATTTTATCGATTCTTGGTAATTCGGTCGAAACGGCCGAGAGAAAGAAGGGAGGGGGGAAAAAACCATCGACTATGTTAGTCCGCCGGCTCTTTGCGATCCAACGGAACGAGGGTTTTCCAATCTTCGGCCAATTAAGGACTCGATTGCCTCGCGGTTTAGCCAGCGAGCTCCGGCGATCCTCGTTTTCGCGTTTTCAACTTCTAAGAGACGACGTTAATCGATGGCGTACGATAATAGAATATTCTGGAAACAGTTGGAACCGCGCTCGCTCGGCTCGACGAGTCGGAGTTTCTCGATTAATTCGCCGTTCGAATTCGCGTGCCTCGAGACCGCGAGACACACAGTGTCGCGCGTATATATACACATGTACACATACGAGTATGTGTGCGTGTCGGCGTGTTGCGTTCGAGCGAGTCGAGCTAGTGAAAAGCAAGTTTTTCAGGAAACTTGCCCCGTGGCCGATGATAAATTCCGTCCGTTCTTCGGGGCTTCGTACTTTTGTGCGCGCTGGCTGCACAGGGGTCAGGACGATTCCGGTTGTCAGGTTGAATTCATGGTGACGCAGGTGGCCAGCGAAAAAAGTGAATTTTCGGCGTGACATCGGTTATTCCGGTCGTGGCTCCGACGACATAAATCGCAAGCCACCGACTGCCGAGCAATCAATAGCAAGTGTCTGCACGCGTGTATACGCGTCCGTGTCTAGGTTACGCGCGCGTGTGTGTGCGCGCGCGAATCGTTCGACAATGAGACCTGCGGATCCCCGGAGATACGACCGACGGGGCAGAATGTAACCGGCAAGTCCGTCATCTTCGACGATCCAGCACGTCGCTGGATACTCGCGGACCGATCGATGCACACGACCTGCTGACATCAGCCAGATCCGTACCAGACGATCCGTACGATTGCAAACAGCCGAAGAGAATTACGTACAGAGATGGAAATGCGTAATTCGCACGTTCTCGAGAGAGAGAGAGAGAGAGAGAGAGAGAGAGAGAGAGGTTATTCCTGAATGTGCGGCGGCCAAACGTCGAAACAGATTTACGAACGATCGAAGCGTCTGGCGAGCTCGTTTCTCCCCTTCAGTCGTCGTTTCCCCCTTTCGTTAGCCTCCGCGAATCGTTTGGAGAAAATCGTCGTTTGGAGAACTTCCCTTCTTATACACCGGCGCGGTTTCTTCTTTCTCTGACACGCACCGACTGCCAGGCCCGACGTCTCCGACACTCGAGCACAGAAACGCTGTGGCGGCACTCGCCACCCTAGCTCGCCGCTCTTTCCACCAGCCCTTTTCACCAACCCTCTGTGTTCACCGAGCGCCTCTCTCCTCGCTCCGAGACCCTTCACATCCAGCATCGTCGACGCCGTTACCACGACTAACACCCCTCTTCTCTTCCCCCCTCCCTTTCAGGGGCGACCACTCGCGCTATCGAGCACGGTTGAAGCACGTCTGGAACCTCGCGTCCGACGTCTGCGACGTTTTTTGCGATTGCATCGAGAGAAAGTAGAAACCGTTCCCCTCTCTTTCTCCAACTTTCCTCCTTTCCTCTCTGTCCTTCCTGCACTCTCTCGCCCCCTCGCGCCGGAAAACGCCTGGAGCACGCGGCTAAACGCGGCACGGTGAACGTCGAGGGCAACCTCGGTTGCTGATGGGGTGTCGAGAGTCGCCGGGCTGTTTCGTAATTGGGAGATTATTAAACTGCCACGCGCTCGTCCGGCACAATACGTATCATTTTCTCCACTCTCTTCTTCTTCTTCTTCTTCTTTTTTCTCTCGCGCCATTTCTTCTCAGAAATGGCCCGGAGGAACGGCCCAACGAGCGACGTTGCATTTCGTTAATTGAAACGCGCGAGGAACGTCGACAATCCGGAGAGACGGAGGTGTCGCGGTCAGGTGAACGCGAACAGGTAGTTGAACGTTGATTCCGTAAGAGCGAGTCCGCTCGAGGCCCGTTTTTAATCGAGACGAACTCGCGTCACCTCGCGACGAACGAGATCCTGCGGATCCCCCGCAGCCGCTCGCGAATTACACGTCGACCGTGTAATTTCATTCGGCGATTCGGCGACTCGCTGTACGAGCCACGGTCGAAACGAGGAAAGCCTTTTCGCATTCGCGTTCGAGTTTTTTTTTATCACTGAAGGTGATTTTAGCTTCAGGTGCAACGCTGATGCAACGAAAATTAGCGATTGGTCGATTTGGGTCACGTGACTCGCGATGGGGCGTGGCGTAGACCTCGAGTAGGAGTGGCATTGTCTGGTACCGAGCGATCGCGCCTGTAATTTGTTTTCTATCGATTCAAATGTTTGTGTATCTATAAATTTTTTGGCAAAAGAGTTGTCTTCGTTTTCTAGTCAGTACTGAGTTACATAGTTTTTTCGACCAACTCCGGGCTGACACCGGCGACACGCTCGGCGCGTGAACGTTATCAAAACCGTCGTGAAATAGCTGTTTGACTCTCGCCGCCGAGGCTCGTAGTTTATTCTCGCTAAAAGCACTTTCCGCTAATCCGTTCCACCATCGTAAGCTTTTTCGTTTACGCGGCTGGCCATCGAACGAAAGCTCTTCGACCTTTTAATGTGGCTTATTTTACAAGCGAGCGCGAACGCTTTGGAAATCCGCTTTCCGCGAAATCAGCGTTTAAAGCGTTCGCATCGCGTCGTTCCATGATCCCGAGCGTTTAGCGCCGTACAATTGGATGATAAAATTCTTCCCTCGTCTATTTTCTCTCCCTTCCGCTCTGGCGTTTTTCAAACGAGCTTCTCTCGTCAAAGAACGCGCGCCACAGTCGAAAGAGCACTGTGTCGAGTGTATTTCTTCAATCGACCATCGAATGGCGACTCCAAAAGGGGGTGGATGGTGGAGAGAACGCGCTTCGTCACACCGACGAGAAAGGAATCCCAGCGAAGGAAGGAAAACGCTGTCGGTTTTTCAAGATCCACTCGTCAGCCTCTTCGTCGAGACCCTTTTACATCCACTCATCTCCGGGGCGGTGGTAGTCTTTGCCAGTCCGTTTCACGGACGAGAATCCGGTGCTCGAAACCGAACCCTCGTGTACATGCATACATATATATATATATATATACATATACATATACGTATACATATACATATACATATACATATATACATATATATATATATATAGATTTGCGCGATTGCGTCGCTACGCGGAAGTCACTCTTCGTTATTACCCGTAGGATTTCAAACGGTCGCGTGGAAGAACGGCGTATGGTGGACCACTTGGCGAGAGAGAATGAGGGAATAGGGCAGGGAACGGTAGACTGGCGTATAGACGATGGGATAAAGAAAGAGAGAGGAGGGACGGTTGTCTGTTACGCGAGAGTCGTTGGAAAAGTTCGGGACCCCGCGTAATCCAGCGGGTGTTCGCCGAATGGCGTAATCGGGACTCGTTTGAATTTAAAATGCTCTCTTTCTCTCTCTCTACCGGCGAATGTTTTTCCCCTCTTTCCGGGAAAAGGACGCTAAAAGGACCAACGACCTATTTGCGAGGGGGAAGAGAATCCGGATCGTAGAAACCTGCTGAAGCTTCCGACGTACTGTTCCGCGCCAGCGCTATCTCTCCTCATCGCTATTAAAGTAACCACCGGTTACAAGCGGCGCGATTTGAATACCAGGATACGTTTGAAAGTTTACGCCGCGAAAGTAGGTGCCTCCGAAAGCGGGACAAAGAGATACCGCGAGGAGAAAACGCCGCTTCCCGTGGGGTGACCGCTCGCCGGGGTTGGTGAAAAAGTTATGGAACGAAAACAACGTCGATCGATTTCGTCGTACTATCGGGGCGAGATCGAGGCATCGATATGATTGCAATTTGCATCTAAATTGCGTCCCTTTTTTCTTTCTCTCTCTCTCTCTCTCTCTCTCTGACGCTTTTTGAGGAATACGTTACGAATTTTTCCACGCGCGGGCCAACTATTCCGCCACAACCGAGAGAGTTCCGCGCGTTCGTTAACGCGACACCGTTGCGTTTCGTACTTTGAGAGTGAGCAGCGTATGTTTTCCGAGTACATCGATTACGACCGATCGAAAATGAAAGCTCGTTCGTTGAAATATGCATGTCTCGAGAGAAATTAACGTGACGATTTCATATCGCCGGGATAATTTCGCCAAAACGTTCCACCATCGTTCGACGCGTTAGCTTAAATTGTATTCTCTCCCCTTGAAGCACTTCCCCGATGCGTGACCGACGAGATTCTTCGTCTTGTTACGTTGCAAGGGTGTAATTAAAAATTATACTTGACAGTTTCGCGGAACTATTTATTCGAACAAGACAAGACTTCCACTCTGGAACTTTTGGATGTAACAATATTACGATACTGGCTTACATTGCTTTGCCGCAATTGCTGAACTATTTTGGACTATTTCCTGTTTTCCTATTTGTACCTTGATTCCTTAGGACGGCGAAGAATCGAGGGAGATATGTTAAACTTGCCCAATACTGTTTCGTAAACGAAAACCACAGCTCTTTGTCACTTAGTTAGTGACGAAGTTTAGTTGACTATCGAACTATCGAACGGGACGCATCGTCGTCGCGCGTCTGTGCTCGGTAGTATTTATGCCAATGCCGCTCGTAAAGCAACTCCGATCACTGGATCCTACTCTTCGAATCTGTTGGACACGAACCGCGCATCTGCTTCCTTTCGCGTGTGCGTGGTTCCAGGATGTATTGGAAGGCTGCTCCGAGACATCCACGTTATGGATCAGCCGCGTCCGCGTCGCAATTCCACGTTATTCGATTTCCAACAAGGTCGCGATAGAAGCCGATCGAGGTTGCTTTTCTACGGGAGAATGTGGCGCTGACAATTCTGACGATTCAGATTCTGTTTTGTTCGCCTTGTGTTTTGATGTGGTAGTGGTGTGTTACAACAATCGCACACGTTAATTGCCGTGTTAATCCGAATGGACGTGTCGAAAGGTGATCTCGACGAACGACATTGGAAATTATCGACGATTTTCAGTACTTAACGAGAAGGCGTCGGTTTCGTACACGTGTGACGTATAAACAGCGCGGTCAAGGTTATCAACAGCTTTGTCAATGCTATTTTCGTGCTACGACTCTTGGCGAAGGTTACAGGTTACGTCGATTTTTCGTCGTGGAAACTTTAAAGTTACACGTGGAGCTCTTTGAAATTTAATTATTGTTCAATTAGTGCATCGAAGTGAGAGAAGATTATATTGGCAAAATTTGAAATCGATCCCGGAGTGTGTAAAAAATGTACGTAAAAACTGTAATTCGCTCGTGTGTTGACGTATAATGTTCAAATACTTTCACGAGCCACCGCGTGATTACGTGGATCAATTTATGTTCTATAAAGACCTTCTGGAAGAAAATTGCATCGAAATTCCACTTAATTACGTAACAGAAATTCGCTTTTGAAACACTTGAGATAGAGTATTATCGACGTAATTTCTACACCCAAAAGCTGCCGCGCATCGTGCTATTAAGCGTCACTTTGAGACCGTTGAACGTAAATTCCTCGAGCTCATTTTTCATAGATCGACCCGTTATACGAACGGAGCGTCACCTGAACGCGATGGCGTTTCGACGAGAGATTTAATACGTTGTGCTACGCGTATCATAGACACATCGCTTTCCCCCCTCTGCGCATTTTATTAATATCTCTTTCGCGTTTTCCTCCTCGTAGCCGATTCTTTTCGCGCGTTTTTTCGCAAAGTTTCTTCCGTGAAGAAATCGATCACGACTTTCGAGACGAGTAAGTCACGGAAGCCGCCCCTGGTAAAAATCCGAGGTTGCGATCCGATTGGGGGTGGATTGGTTCTGGAAACAGCTGTTCTCGCGACGCGAGCCACGTTCTGGCTCCGTTTCTGGAAAATTCGCAGAGGTTCCCTCGCCATCTGCGAGCAAACTTCCCGAGGAGAGAAGGAAAAAGGCCCGAGGGTGGCTCGCGGGCGAGCGAGTGCCAGAGGAGAGTGGTTAACTCGTCCGAGGTCAGCCCCTTTTCTCTGCAAAAGACAACCCTTCGATAAATCCGCCACGAAAGACCTTTGACTTAACGCCGGTGTTAGCCGGCCGGGAGTCAGTGTACAGTCAACGCGAAAATCCAACCCCTGCGGCCCTGTCTAGACGCTTGCCCCTCTATTATTGATCCTGCCGCGGCAATGGGATGAAAATCCCATTGACGTAAAGCGTCGAATTTGTGGGAATTCCTGACACGACGGATAGAGCAGACGAGGCCGCAGGATTTCAACAAATTCCGCGGCTTCTCGTCCACGCAACGCCATCCCCCTCGCATCTGCCGCCGCAGATGTTCCGCGTTTGCGTTCATATATTTATCCCTTTTATTTATTCGTTTGTTTGCTCTGCCCTATCTGTTTCTAGCCGACGGCCAGTTTCCTTTGGCCAGCGAGCGAGAAGAGCCCGAGGAGGACTTTGCGTGCACGTGGACCAGCCCCAATCTCCCGATGATCGCCTCGAGCATCGTCCTCCTCCTGGCTCGCGAATTTCACCCGGGGCGGTGAAAGATCGCCGACTTGCAGTTGACGAGATGCAATCTCCTGATGGAATTTCGAGAGCGGAGTTCGAGGCAAACCAGTCTTTCTTTTATCCACGGATTACGAGAAAGATCACCTGTTCGACGCGTTCCTCGAAACGACCTCGGGCGGAATAGGAACTTACCACCGGGGGCTTGCTTTACGATTATTGCCCGCTTCGGATCGCCGCCATCGGCCCCGCCGTTTGTTAGCTGCTTTACCATGGCAAACGATACTGGCCTGCGATTCTTCCTGACGCGAAATACAACTATAATGGTTCGACCTTTCCTTTCGTTTCTTTTTTTTTTTTTTTTTTTTTC
>KQ435794.1:1617384-1634830 GCA_001276565.1 Melipona quadrifasciata | reverse complement strand
CTCTGTAACTCGGCCGGCTCGCTGTCTAGTTGGTAATCTTGTTAATTAATGGAAACGTTACGTATCCCTCGAACCGTGCGGTATCGACGTCGATACGGTAGCCACGCTACGAAATTACATTCCGCGGATTTTCAAAAGCCTTCAGTTTGTAATACAAATTAATATCGCTGGGTAAATAGCGAACGCACGAGGAAACAGCGTTTAAAAGGCACGGACCGCAGCGGCTGATTAGCCCCGGCAAAGGGGTATTATGAAATCAGTTCGATTCGTTCGTCGATTCGCGCCCGATATTCTATTCCGGCCGATTCACCAAACGTGAAAGCGTTCGCTTTCAACCGGAAACTACCCAACTTTTCACCCAACATCAAGGAAACTATTAACCTTTCCCTTCGTATCGGCAAACGATCAAAACGAACGTTCGCGAAATTCGCCAATTTCCATCGGCGAGTTTCCGAGCAATTTGTTCTTAACACAAGGGTTAACACGCGCCAGCCAGCGGCACAGGGCGATGCATCGCCATCCGCGATTCTCTCTGTTTGCCGCAACGATTCGATATCGACGAAATGGCATGCGTGAAGCGAAAACGACGCGAAGCGTCGGCTGTCGCTGTTGTGACTCATTACTTTGGCCCGCGTGCAACGTTAATGGGGCCGACAGAAGGAGGCGAGTTGCGGACAACGTACGCGAAACGGCGGGTGTAATCACTTACGCCTCCGCGTTCGCTGGATGGTGGCTCGCCTCCGAGACGAGGGTTAGCCAGGGGTGAGACACAACGGAACGGGGAGGGGTGAGTCAGAGGCGCCCGTGCTGTCACGCGCGTGACGTGTTGCGCGATTACCATAGCGAAACCTCACGTTTGCTGTGCAGTCGACGCAGCAGGAAGGTGACACGCGACACATTTTCGAAGGTCGCGCGATATATGCGCGCGCGCGTGTGTGTGCGTGTGTGTGTGTGTTTGCCTTTGCCTTTTCGTGTTTCCAGACAAGCCGAGGAAAGGGTGGTTAGGTTAATTGGGGTGGCGAACGCGTGCGATGGACGAAGCGAGTCACCTGGTTGCTCAACTTATCCTTTCGTCGTGGAACAGGCGTCCCGTCACACGTACGCGTGTGTCTGGTCAATTTCGAAATCGTCGCTCGTGGTCGACGGATAATACGTGGTTTTATTAATCGGACGATCAACGCTTTGATCAATGTTGGCCGTGTTAGCACGACGCACACGTTCGTTGCCGTCCGACAATTCACGTTCGAATTGTATTTAAATGCTTATTAGTCGCGCAGCTTTCGATTCTTCGATCGCGTTGACGCTAAACCGTGCGATTTGTTTATCACATTCTGCCGGGTAAATAAACTTTATCTTCCCCGAACGGGGCGCCCGTGTCGGTTAAATTGCGCGCTCACGCGTTTGCGATCCTTCCTTTACAAATTTGCATATGTATGCATGTATACGTCTCTTCCTCCTTCTCTCCCCCTTTTTTTTTCCTTTTCATATCCTCGTTTCACTTATCGACAAACCTTTAATCACGCGAGCGCGATACAAGGGAAATTACAAGGCCGAGCCTTCGAGATAGCATCGAAGCTAAATATTTGAGGAGAAACAACTCGCAGTCCGCTGTTTGCCCACGATGTTTGAAATAGATTTAAATTGTCACGATTCGAAAGGCACGAAGACCTCACCCCTCCGAAGATCCTCTTCCGTCTTTTCGTTCCCACCCTTAATCTCTCGTTGCGTGCCACCAATCGCCACGCGTTGTATAAATATTAAAAAAGAAGCGAGTAAACTTTGTGAGCTATGTATCGAACAGCGGGATGGCGCGCACGAATAGGCGGCAGTATATTTAGTACGTAGTCGTTATATTCCGGTTAACGCGGTAAATGTCGTTAAGCAAAGCTGCTGGCTGCACGTGCTCCATAGACCTGGGCCAGATTGTCGGAGGACGTCGATTGAATCGATGGCGAATCGATATTCCAATGGCGTTGTCGGTGGCGTTGTCGAAGGGAGGAAAGGAGCTTCTTTCGTATCGTTCCTATAACTCGAGTCGAGAGAGAGAGAGAGAGAGAGAGAGAGAGGGGTGAACTCTTCGGAGAGATGAATCTCGCGGTCCCAGAGGCGTGCGTGGTCCAAGATTTATTAACTCTGCAAACTGTGCCCGTTCACGTGAAATTTAACGGTGCCGCGTTCAATCGACGAATAGAAACTCTTGAAATATGTCGAACCTCGAAATACCGGTTGCCGCGAAGCGTGAATTATTATTTTTTTTTATCACTAAAATCGGGCCTCTTCAGGTGCAAAGCTAATGCAACGAAAATTAGCGATTGGTTGATTTGAGTCACGTGAGTCGCGAGGGGGCGTGGCGTTGACCTCGAGTAGGAGTGGCATTGGCTGGTACCGAGCGATCGCGCCTGTAATTTGTTTTGCATATCAATAAAATTTTATGGCAAAAAGTCGTCTTCATTTCCTAGTCGGAACAATTGTTCCTGGGCCTTTCAGTGAGACGAATCGTACTAGAGTACAAGTCGTGCAGAGTTTCTTCTCGTGGCCTAAGAGCGAAGTTCTTGATTGTCGCAGTGAAAAAAACCACACTTGAGACTGTTTTTCTAGATACGATTGTATATGTGATTGTGTGATGTGCGTACGAAGGCAGAGATTTCAAAGGTTAAATTTTGGATAAAGAGTAGAGAGTGATAGCGTGCAGGTCTTGAAAATATTACTTGTTATACTGCTCGTACAAAGTAGAAACTATTTATTACAAACCACGTTTAATTTCTACATTCTTTCGATAACTTTCGAATAGAAAAAGGGACGTATATTTACTAGATGGAGAACTCCGAAGTCAAGACCACACATATTGTCGTCTACTGACGTATGCCAAGCCTGTTTTTCGATAAGAAGATACCGTCAATATTCTAGAAACAGTTGCTGTTGCTGGGCAAATGCGAATGGCTAGGACGAACCAACCAGTTCGTACAAAACAGGCTCGCAGGCGGCCAAGCGAGTAGAATCTCCGTCGTTGATAAGGGATGAGTAGTATCATTAATCAAGTGAAATCTACGTCAGTAGATAAGGGAGAGTTTCCAATCGTTGTCAAAGTATAGTTTTAGTCAGTAATGAAAAGTAGATTCTCCGTCATTCAGACGAGACTTGTACATGACTCACTGCGATTAAAGTTACCTAAACGTAAAGTTTCGTCAGTGAATATCCATCAAGTCAAACTCGACCATATGTGTGTGTAATTAGTACAGCCACGAGTCCTCTTTTTCCATTTCGCGTCATCCCCCTCTCGCCCGACTGTCCCGTGTGATTTGCGTCGTTTTCACACCGTTGATCGAATCAATTTGCCACGCGTCGCGTGTGTGTCCCGTGTTTATTAAGCAGTCTCGTCGGGCATTTGCATGAAAATGTCGAGGGAGAAAAAAAAAAAAGATCCAAATTGGCCGAATTATCTGCGGGCACGATCTGGCCGGTCTGTCGTGGTCCGCCTCGCAATTACTCCGCAGCCCGGTAATGCGTTTCCGCTGGCCGCGTGACTAGCCGGCGAAAAACTACGCTTCCGACCGGAAGAACACGGTAGAAGACGAATGGAGAAAAAGGACGGGAGAGAGATAGGTGGATAAAAGAATCTGGAGAACTGGCGAGAAATACGGCCGGTCGCGGGAAGTACCTCTGCTGCCTGACAATTTCGCTTGAAATTTAAAAACACCGTGTTGCGATTTGCCTACGATCCTTCTTCCTCTTCAATTACCAAACCAGCGTTCCGTTATTATCTCGATTTTCTTCTTTTCGGCGGCGACATCCTCTTGCCATTTCGGGAGGGGTTGCAGCTGTCGGTCGGTCGCGTTTCGATCAATATTCAGGAGGAGTAGCTGCGGTCGTAAATCAGTATCCACTCGGTGCACCGAGTCGCGTTCGATCTTGGAAATTGGTTAACCGCCCATTCCAAAAAGCCAGAAGCCAACCGCCGATAAGTCGGTTTGGGCCGCGCGCGCAACACGTTTCAAACACCAGCCTCCCTGACTTTTCATATTTTATTTCAACGGAGAATAGAAACGGTGGCTAATACGTCCAGTCCCATTGGCTGTTGCGCGCGATAAGATATCTCCCGTCGACGGTACGAGCCTGTTGACGTTCCGTGCGCGCGACAGTAACCATCCCGGCTGTGAACGAGCTCGCGCGAATGGACGATGATTGACTCGTTTCGTGGCCGCCGTTACGATCAATTAATAAACGCGTGCACGGCTTCTCCGAAATAAATTAATCGTTTAAAGGCCCGTTGGCCGGGGCCAGTATCTTTGGATTTATTTCGAAGCAACATCGATCGCGACGGTCGAGGAAAAAAGAGAAAAAGAAGCGTCACGCGCGATGACACTGTTCACGCGGTCGGCGACCGGCTTCGAAAATTCGTTCGACGCGAGGCAAACAAGCGTTGTAACGATACACGCGTGTTTGAACTGCAGCAAATTAAAACATGTTTACCGAGTCCTGATTCGCTATTTGTTTTATTGATTCCATTTTATTTTATTTCCCTCGTTTTTCCTTCTCCTCTTTTTTTTTTCTTTTTCTTTCTTGCTCTCGCTCGCGCCTCACCGACCGTACAATTTTTTCACGGTTTTTCGACCCTTTTGCTCTTGCTTAGTCGCGTTTTTGATTCGCCGGGTGTTACGTCTGTTTTTGCGATAAAGCATTCACGATCGCGTTGTGAAAGTTCGAGATCAGCTCTGAAAACGTCGCGTGTGGCGATACGTTCAGCGCAAGACCGTTTCAACGTTTTTCCAATTACCGTAATTGTAAGTTACAGCGATAATTTGATTCATTGATTTATTAATTAATGAGCTTCGATGTTCGGCGGCATTGTTTTTAACATTGCTGTCGCACGGAGTGATTTTATGTAAAGCGAGAACAGTGAAGATTGACAAAGAGTAGAAGATTCAGGTATTCTCGAGACTAAATGCCAAAAACGAATTCTGCGAAACGCTCTTCTGCCGGCAGGAGAAACGCTCGAAATGATCCAGAATAATCGCCGGGCCGAAAAGAACGGCTAGACGCGTTAATAATCGGGAACCGATGGTATTTCAATCTCCGTGCGGCAGCACGGCAAAATGGCGAGAGAATATTCGCCGCGGCTTTTCGGGGATTTGTCGGGGATCTAAGGCGCGCGACTTCCAATCTCTTCGTTTCGTCGGCTGGAACAACGTATTTCCCCCGCGTGGCGTGTATTCGCGCGCATATTCGAGAAAAATGAAAAACGCCCGCGCGACATTGGCTACGCGTCTCTGACGTGTCTCCCCGTGTGCATCGGCAAATATCCGCGAATCTCCGACCTCTCATCCCCTCCGCCCCCTGGAAGTCATTCGCGTTGCCAGCTGCGGAGAGAGAAATCCGGGAAAAAGTCAAGTGTCTCGTCTCGAAGATTATACTCTTACATGTTCGTGTCGAGCGGAGGGAAATTCGGCGAGAGAAACACGGCGAGAAACCTCAGCGCGTGTCGTTAGCACTTTTACAGTTTGCTCAGGCAGAGACGAGAGAGAGAGGGAGAGAGAGAGAGAGGTTGCTGTTCGATTTTCTCCGTTGATGCGGCCTAGGTATTCCTCGTGATGGATTGAACCAGAGGGGCGAAGGGTGGGGGGCGGGATAATGGACGAACGGCTGTCTAAATTTCCAGACTGACAGAATTCACGTATTTACAGGGACGTGCGTACAACGTAATAGCGGACGTCGGTGCAGGTGCGTCTCGGATACGCGCCGTCCTTCGCGGTAAAATCAGAATTTGCCGCGAGGATTAACCGCGCTCCGCGCGGTCCTCGAATCTCTCCTGTCCCAATCTCTCCCTTGCCCTCGTGTTTTGTTTCGGCGAACAATGCTCTGGGAATATTTTAGTATGGAATCAAAGAGAGAGAGAGAGAGAGAATATTGTACGAAATGGTTGGGACAAAAAGATGGCTAGAGATACCGAAACTTATCTTTTTACAGCGTCTCGCACAGTGGTCCGGATCATTTTTAAATAACTCTCGTCTCATGAAAGATATCGCAATGAAATTTGACGTGGATATTTATAAAAAATGTTCCTTTGTACACGTGTATGATATGTTTCACGTTTGCTTAATTGCTGTTTCATTCATTTTATAAGCAAATTTGTTACTGCATAGTCTATTCACTACGTTGTCGAACTAATTTAACTAATCGCGTGTCGGATGAAACTCCTCGAGCGACGTGAAAGGTACAAAAGATACGAGAAATACGAAGATGAAGAGGAAAATCGTAACGATACCTCGTCTGATCATTCACCGCGGGCTCGACGGACTTTTTTGTCAGTCAGAAGAGCACGGTAAGCTTGAAAATATTTTAATGAACGCGGGGCAGGGTTAAGAACCTGGAAACCTGGTTCTCTCGTTTCGTAACTTTGATTGGAACGACGCAAAAGCGGCGTAAAAGCAGCGCGTGGAAGTAGCGACGTAACGAGAGAAAGAAAAAGAAATTGAATTCGCAGGATCGGCAATCCTGTTGTCCGTTTCGTAAATAACACTGTTTGACGAGTTTATCAGTGACACGCCTCCGGACGTCTTGCAACTTCGGAGTTGCTAATAGATCCGAAAGCGCAATGCTCCGTCGTTTCCACGATTAAGCAGCCGTTGGCGGTGTTCCTCCGGAGCCGCGTTGCCACGAGCAAGTCGCTTGCATCTCTCGCGGGATGGCCGCGTCTCCAGATGACCACGTTTCTTCGCCATCTGCGGCGAGATCGTTTAACATACGCGTCAGTGTCAAGTATTCCGAACGAAGAGTCAACGCTCGGCCTCGTTTTGTTCGTAGCTCCGCGCGAATTTCGCGGAATCGGCGATCGATCTCGGTTGTCTCAGCCAGTGTCTCAGCCAGTGCAACATTGACGAATCGTGCGACGCTCGTGGTCGGGCCAACGAGTGACTAACCAATTTTATAATCGACTCGTTTGCCAATCGACGCGTCCGACGCGGAGCCGTTTCGAGCAAAGCGATCCCAATCGACTGTGAATCGAGATCGCGTCGAACTTGATCGCGAAACAACGACGGACGACCTTGTTTCACGCGAAAACAAAAGTGAATAATGGAGAAGCTTCCACTGCCCTGTCCGTTCCACCATTTCGCTACGGTGGACTTTGATACGTACCGCGTGTAGCATACGGTAGAAGTTCAACCGCGACCCCACACCGAAAACGACGAAATTTTTTCCGTCACCGTGCATTTTTCATAGAGTCCATTGAAATAATTAAAACACCGAATTGCACTACGTTCGACCAATGTTATTTATTCATTCGTATTCCGTATTGAACTGTTTCACCTTTAACCTTTGTTTCTGGCAAAGTGTAGTACAATTCGAAACACGAGTATGTTGTTATATATATGTAATCCTCGTCTTGCATTCGTAACGCGCCCCCCTGCTCCTGTTGTGTTTTCCGCACGCTATACGTTCGCGCCTTGCATTTTTTCGAATTGCTATATTGGGTGGCCACTGAAAAACCGAAGGTTTGAAAAAATCATAATCTGTTCATTTGCACTCTTTTTTATTTTCTTTTTCTGTAGGTTGTAGAATTAACTGTGTATTTCCAAATAGAATAGTAAAAAATTTAGAAAACATGTGTTTGCGAAAGTTATTTTCGCTTCATATCTTTCAGTGACCACCTCATATTGTGTTTACGTATGCAGAGGGAAAATGCCTTTGCACGAAACGGAAAGGCTATCAGTACTTTTATCTTTCGATTTTCACACACATGTTCCACTCGAGCTGCATTTTTGTAAAATTCGCTCCGTTAGATATAAATGTGGGAGCCGTTTGTTCGATTGAGCGGTAGACGTCTGTCGTTTCAGCAGACCTCGGAAGCAAATTTTAAAATTGTCTTTAGGCGCCAACCATAGCCAATGAGAGGTTAACGAGAGGTTAATCTCGGTCCTCGTGGCGGACAAACGGACACACCACGAACGAAGACCGTGTCGATTTATTCTGAAACGGAAACGCGAATTGATCGTCGTCGAGCGAGACCTCCAAGTTCCCGATACTCTCCGCCGATTTTTCATCGATGCTCTCCCGCTTTCCCGATTTACCCCGACTGTTTTTGCGGCTATTGTTTCGTCATTAGCACCGCCGCGTCTGTTCGCGGGAACGTCCGAGAGTCGAAACGTTCCCTCTGCTACTCAGCAACAGCTCGTTGTTATATCACGAAAAATTTTCCGTTCGAACCCTTTCTCTCCCCCGCGTTCCTCTTCCTCGTCGAGAGGGACGGGAAAAGGTCAGGGAAACTAACCGACAGACGTTGATTGTCCTCGCGCGAGCCCGAAATTCGATTTCCCCGCTCCTTCCGTTTCCACGGCCCCTAACTGCGCGTCGGCATTGTTAATTGATCTATTTACGATCAGTGACGTTCGATCGAAGCGCAGTTCGAGCGACGATGCTCGCCACGATGGAAATATTGTCCGTTCGATCCGTGTATCACGGAGACCGCGATCTTCCGCGTGTAACTCGTCCGACGAAGGCCTGTCGATGAAAGTGAAACGGACAAGTGCTGCACTTTCGCGGAATATTGGGGAATTTTGAAATAGAAGTCAGATATTCGCGCGACGAAGAAGACTAATTTTTATCTATACTCGTCGTTCGAGGAAAGTAATTACAATTTGTCACTTGAATTACAAATTTTTAATTTAATTTCGTCGTAAGTATGAAACACATTTGCAAATTTTTGAATATTTCGGAATATTTTGTGACCAGACTCGACTAGTCCTTTTTACATCGTTTCTAAATACTTTCGTGCTATTAATATCGATTATTGTCAATTAATATTAATCGAGTTAAACTATTTCCTTGTAATTCAATTCAATTTTACAGTACATATTCTGCACATGTGCTCTGTGTTCGACGAGCATAATCGTCATCTCGTCGTTCTAGCGACTTGTAAAAGCGGCTAAGAGGTTCATTTCTAATATTATTCAATTTGCGTAAAGCAAAAACGAGCAACAGTACAAAAAAAGTCAATAGGGAATTGATAGACCAATCGCATACGTCTTCATACGTCGAAGAATTTATTCCGTAGAAATAGTAGGCGTAGTGTGCGACGAATAACGGATGTCAGATTATCCCGCAAGATGTGCGAGATGGCCGAGTTGATTCGTGCGAGTCGTGTGAGTCGTTCCGAATTCTCTGGAGGCGAGGCGTTAGTCTAATCTTATCTACACTAATTGGCCTTTCCCGTGGGACTTCTTTGGTCAGTTGCTCGGATCGAGTACATCCTCAGAAATGGAAATACCGAACGATACCATCTCCTTTGAAGCGCTATGGGCTTTGTCTCTATCTCCAAGGTGATCTGAATATCTGAAAAAGGAGGAATCGCTTTGAAACTCGGTTCCACGCGCTGGCTCGCGAAAGTATTCGTGTCACGCAGAACTTTCCGAGCAACATTTCATTAGCGCGAAAGTATTCCAACAATAATTGTGGGAATTTGTTCTAAATACAACAGAACGTGGCTACCAAGTTGAACTTTGTATCGTTTGATAATACTTTCACGCGAGTACGTAAATTTCGTTGAGTAAAACGCTGCCATTTCACGACATTCGGAACTTTAAAGTTTTGCATAAAATTTGGCACGAAAGTGTGAGAGTATCATTTGTTATTTTCATTAGTTTCGAAACTTTTACCGTGTTTATAAAAAATTTCAACTATTTCAACGCGTACTCGGCGTATCGTAGCCTGGGAGCCAGACAATTCTAACAAATATAAAAGTATTCTATCTTATAAAAAATTATGTTGATTACTGGTTTAGAAACTTTCACTGTGTTTGTTTATTAAAATTTTAAACTATTTCAACGCGTGCTCGGCGTATCGTAAGTTGGGAGCCAGACAATTTTAACAAATACAAAGGTGTCCTATCTTATAAAGAATCATGTTGATCGCTAGTTTAGAAACTTTTACCGTATTTATAAAAAATTTCAACCATTTCAACGCGTACTCGACGTATCGTAGCTTGGAAGCCAGTTGAAGAGTTTCTTAAACTCTAATGTGGAACGTTTGCGTGGAAACAGAATCGAAATATCGAACCAGAAATATCTAACTTGTTTGACGTGGATCGCACGCGGGCGATATCCGTCGGGCGCAATTTACCGCAGTATCGATATCTACGGATGCGATAAGCGATGATACGCGCAATGTGTGCACGCAAACACACGGGCTGGATCCATTCGGGGACGTATAACGGCCGCGTTTACGGCTCGTTATTTCGCTGCGTCGTCGCGGCGCGTATATTTCGCGCGTATTTCGAAAACCATATCCCCCGGTGTGCCGCGCGAAATGCAATACGCGCTGCCTGTTTATAGCGCCCGCGAAGCATCGACTCTCTTCCCTTTAGTCGGCTGTTTTGCTTACATTTTCAATCTTCGTCGCGCGTGGAAATACGATCCGCGGTTTCTCATCCTCGAGCAGCTCGTGTCTTCGAGCTCGGTTCCGCCGCCGCCGCCGCGTCTTTCACTCACCTCGGGAGAGAATACGTAATTTTCTCCGGTTCCAACCTTCCCTTTTTTTTTTTCTTTCTTCTTTTGCCAGTGATCGCGTGCATTGTACCGCGTTCTTGGACGATTCACGAGCTGCTCGCGTCTATTGATTCTCTGAGTGAAGACGGGCAACGATGTACAGTGAGATTTCGCGTCGACGACAAATGCGAGGGTTTTTCAGAGATTCGAGCAAAAGCGAGCGATTTTATCGGATACGAAGAAAGCAAAATCTGTACTGTTTCATTATTGTCTTCGTGGACTGATTTAAGTCGACGTGGATTAATTTAAATGAGCAAAATTGTCAAAACGTCAAGCCGTTTGTAACTTTGTCAAGAAAGATCATATAACGATCCACGTAGTTTCATTTTCAGACGTGAAGCTGACTTTGTTTCTCTTCCCCAAGATATTTTGACGCGTGCGTACGTGGCGAATGGAAGAATACTTTTTTCTTCAAAGAAAAACAGTTGTGAAAGCATTGAAACGTTTCATCACGGTCGTCTGATGATTGAAGTTTCCCATTTACAACAACTCTTTGAAACCTACTTAAAAGTGCGATTTTCTTTTCAACTCCTTTCTTTCGAACTGTAGATGTCGGAGTTGAGCAACAGAAATTCGTCGTCTATCCTAAATATTCAATAAAATTGCAAAAGGGAGTCGTGTAGCAAGTTTCAAGGAAAAATTTCAATTTTCCATAGGAGAGTGAATGAAATTACGGAAAGAGATCTTTCAATGTCTTTGCAGATGTTTGAATCTCCACAATTTTTGAGAAAAGCAATGTTCTCACCGCGATGTGAAAATATTTTCGGAAGAAACGAACCTAAGACACTCGAAGTAGAAGCTTCAAAATGCGGCTAAGCAGATTCCCGTAAGATTTTCTTTCACAAAGTTACAACAGTTCAAACTATCGACAGTTTTCGCAGTTTTGCTGTATTTTTATTTATTTATCTATTCCCGCACACTTGGACATTTTCTGTCACGCACTTGCAATTCCTTTTCACGTCTCAACGGCACAGCACAGGAACCCAAGAACAAGATCGTAACATTTCTCTCTCATTTAAGTGACAATCAATGCGCTTTTCGCCAATTGCCATGTCCAGTTCCTGAAAGCTGCAACTTTCGCAAGCAGCGAGGAACAATGAATCGCGAAAACGCGGTATAAATTTTCACGACATTTTTCCCCTAGAACAGCGCGCGTAACGCGAGCGTCCTTTCGGTCGTGTTTTTTCCTTCGAACTAATTGAATCGTTCGCCGTTAACCGCCACCGCGGGCCACCAGCTTCCGCAATAACATTTGTTTAACGCAACGCCACCGGCCCGTGGCCGTAAATCTTGTTTTACCTCGCGAACAAAAGACGCGAACGAGCCGGTCGATCAACGGCTGGAAATTCCGTGCCGAAACGTTTCGCGCTTTTACGACGCCGGAGCAGGGCGGTAGAAACTCGTTGGCCCGGCTCGTTTACCGTTCACCGGATTACTGGGTCCGTAAATGTTCTCGGGCCGCCGCTTAACGGCTAGATCCCGGCTGTATTTAAGCCCATAGGATATTACTCGGTTCGGTGGAACGCTAATTACGACCACCGTGTCCGCGGTAATTAGAATTTACTTTCTTTCTAAGGGTGCCACGGCTTCGGGTCGCGTAATTCGTACTCGCTATCTCTCTTGCTCTCTCTCTCTCTCTCTCCCTCCCTTTCTGCGTCTCGTTTCACGGAAACTCGCCTCTCGACGAAAGCACACCGCTGAAAACGCGGCATTATTTCGTAGATTAAGCGGTAACGCGAGAAGGCAGGAACGCGAACGCGGCGGCGCGGCCGCGGTAACGCGAGCTCGAAAACCCGGCAAGTTTCGCCCGGATTTTCGCGACTCGAGGGAAGGAAAAAGGGGGTCACAGCCCCCGGGAAAGGGATCTTGGAGTTTTTAATTCCGGGATAATTGTCTCTCCGGGGTCTGCGGCTAGCTCGCGACGAGTGTTCCCCCCCCCCCCCTCTCCTCTCCTCTCCTCTCTTCTCTTCTCCGCAAACGCCGCTACGGTGAAACCAGCCGTCTCGATTGTTAAAGTTTCCGGCCCGGCCGGAACCGGCAAACCAGGGGAGAGTGAAAACGAAACTCCAGACAAACCCGGGGATATCGGGTCCGTTTAATCCTCGTGCAAAGCGTTTCGCAAAAATATTAAACAACTCGGCGCGGCTCAGCGCCGAGTTGGTATTGTCGTTTGGCAGGGCCATCGCGGAGACAAACGTGTTTGCCCTTTTGCAACGGAAACACACGGTCTCGGTGTTTGGTGGAGCGCCGGGCGCCGTTCCAATCCAGTTGATTCTCGTCGGAATTCCTCCGTGGGATTAGAAATTCCCCCTCACTCCGGCGAAACCATCGTCCCCTCCCACCCTTTTATCCGCGACGAAACGAAGTTTTGGAATCGCGAGAGCTTTCAAGTTGGCCAACTTTCCCGGCGATCGACGCCGACTTCTCGCGCCCGCAACCCGCGGGGCGGGGGACTCGGTCGCTTTGAAATTCGACGTGGAGATCCCGCGGCTGACCTTGTTCTCCGCCAGCCACCCTTCCTTGCCCCGATTGCTTTTTGAATGTTTTCGTGGGGAGAATCCGACCGCCCGGTTATTTTACTGTCGCCAGTTGGGGAGGAACGCACACCGGGGGAACCACGAGCTGGAGGACTAAACTCAAATCGTCGGTTCCGTCGAACGCTTCGCGCGTTCGATGTTGCTTTTACTTTCAAACTGACAATTCCTCAGGAATCAATTCCACGATCAAATCTCTCTTTCCACGACCGGTCGATTTCGAACGAGCGTTTCAGGAATGTCAAACAAACCGCGCCGCGATTTACAATCCAGCCCAACGATAGAACCGGTGTTGAAATACCACTCGGTCAGACGCGGGCGCTTATTTTCGAACGGTGGGTTTCATCGCGTTTCGCTCGTAAATAAATGCGCAGTCCTCCGCGAAGGATCGACCGAACGTCGATTCCCCCTTCTCGTCGCGAAGAAAGGGGCTTGCCCGTTCGGGGCGAGAAAGAAGAGCAAAAGAGGCGTCGGGTTAAACGGGAATTCCGGCGAAAAGCAGCTGATCGACCCGACGAGACCGGTCGGGATGTCGGAGCGTCTGGCCCGGCTATTTTCGGAGCTCTCTCGCAGCTCGAGGTGAGAGAGAGAGAGAGAGGAAACGCGACGCGCGAGTCCGAACGTCTCACGGATTTCCGGACGGCGGAGACCGTTCGACGGAAATAAAGCCGACCGACCGAGGGTGCGCTCCTCTGGATACGCCGCCGCGTACGTGATGTCCTTTACGTGAGTCGCAGCTAGAAAAAGCCACGCCGCGACGTGCTACGTACGCGCGCTTCTCGCATTTGTTATCGTTCGAGGCCTCGAGCTCTCGTCGCCGTTCGTCTCGCTCCCCTCCCGAAACGCGAGCGCGTGCCTATTTTCGAAACGTGGCGAGATTTGCGTCGCACCCTCCCCACGCGCAGCTAACTCGGATGAAATTGAGACTCCCGCCTGCGATCAGGCGGCGAGATTTCGACGGAAGCCGTCTGTTAGCGCGAGAACGTTGCAGAAACGTTCTCCACCTCTGAGTCATGGTCCAGTGCGCGTTTCTTTCCGACGTGTTCTTGTAAAGAACCAGATGGAATAACCATTTCCACTTGCTCGATCAGGGAAATCAACAGACTGAGAGAGTGTGGCTCGCGCGCACTTTTACGTGGTGGGGAGATCGACACAGTGGTGGGGGTAGCGCTAGCGGTCAGGAAAGTGGGGGCAAGGACCTACGGGCCGCCAGTTAGCCACCTCTATTCTCAGAACTCGGAAAAATGCTTGGAAGGAATAAGGGTGCTGCCTAAAGACTATAAACGACGAACGAACGAGTCGGATGAACTGCAGCGCTTTTGAATAAACGTTTTGAATTGTACGAGCGTCTAATTACACATTCTTTGCATTCTTTTGACAATTTTCGATCGAGGAGTCCAATGCACCCAATCGTATATCAAGACGATCGTCTTGTTTCTTGATATTATTCTTGATATTACCTCGGAGAAACGTCTGGAACGGTTGGCATTGCCAGGCAAATGTAATTGGCTAGGACGAACTAGCCAGTTCGTACAAAACAGACTGGCGGGCGAAGGTAGAATCCGGAAAGTTTTCATCGAGTGATCATCGAGACAGAATTTCAAAGGTTTTCATCAAGTAATTATCGAGGTAGAATCTCCGTCGCCGAGTAAAGTGGTCTCTTGAATAAACAAGTGAAATTTATCACATCGCGATTGGACGAGACTAGAGTACAGTCCACTGCCATTGAAGTTGAAATCTCATTTCTGAATACCCGTAAAGTCAAACTCGACCGTGTACCGGATATCTGATATATTTACCTTTGTAACAAAAAAATCGGATGGCAGAGAAAGAATTCGCGCAAGACTGAGTCCCTTAATTGGACCTCGCACGATAAACAAACGACCGAACTTTAAAAAAAAAAAAAAATTGTTTGTTTCGCGGGAAAATAAAATTTTCTGGAGGTACACAAATAGAGAGAGAGAGTCGAATTTTTCGTGACCAATTTGGAATAACTGGGGATTTCGTTATATATCTGTCGTCACGTCTACGGAGTTGCGCGCAAAGTTTACTGCGAAAACCTATCGCGCGTGTCGTAGAAAACATATTTCGAAATGATTTCATTAGCACCGTACAGCGAGACACGATAATTACATTTGACGAAGTGTACCATTGTATTAATTAGATTTAGTGTATTCAGTGAGATCATATTTAACACCAGTTATGTGTTCAAGATGATTACGTTTTATCAAATACGTATGAGATGTATGTTTGCAGTGGACCTTGTGTGCACCAAGTACGTAAACATTTTCAGATTTACGTCAAACTTTGTCAACGTAATTAATTAATTATACAAATTTTTAACGATATAATTGTAATTAATCAACTAGTATCGGTCGATCGTAACATCCAATCAGCAATGTTATCGCGATGTTCATACCACGGTCGTTTCCAATCGCGCAACAACGACGTCGAAATATTTTAGTTCGGCTGTTTGAAAAATTTTCGATTGCGCACGGAGAGGTTGAGTCAATAAGGCGTGTTTTGCATCGCGATATCGCGGCGGTGAGATAACAGCGAAATAAAACGGGATATATATATATGTATATATAAAAATACGCGCGCGATGCAAAACGCTGCGAGTGGAACGAAAAATTACACGGAAAAACGAAGGAACGAAAAATTGAACAAATAGCGCCGGGTTGATACAACACGTCCGGGCAATCTTCTTCCGCTCCTCTTCTTCCTCGCGCGCTTCCCCGATCACAGATCCGGCGAGAACTTTCGCGAACAAGCGCCGGTTGAAATAATTCGCCAACATCCTCTCTCTGTATCGATTGGACAGCAGTAACCCGACTGGTACCATTCGCTAATTCATAGGAGGACGGTCGAGTCGCGATGAAGAATTCTTCTCGGAGGTATAATTAGCCGACCTTGACTGACGGAATCGAAATAACTCGATCCAACTCGTTCGTTGGCTCCGTCCGCAGCTGCAACACTCGTCCGTGCATACGTTTTCACGGCTACGTTTACGCACTGTATCCGTGTCGGTGGGTTCTTGAATAAAATTATCCCGCGTTAAAGTAAAATATCACGAGGATTCGATTTGTCGTATTATCGGTTATTTAACTTTTTTTCCTTTTTGTCTGTCAACATCGCGCCGTTTAAAGTCGTTCGGCGATATTATATTACACCGAGAGAGTCGGCCCGTCGCGAGGAATTATATCGATCGTTCGAAATGAATATTACAAACACCAGAGTTCGTCGATCGAGACGGACGAAAAGAAAAGGAAAAAAAAAAGAAAAAAAAAGCAAAATAGGAGGGAGAGGAGCGAGGAGAAAGTCGACAGAATAAACGAAACTCTCGTCGAGACGATTTCACATCTGTTGAAACTCGCGCGGATCTTTCGATTCCCGTGGATCGGGGCGAGCAGACCTATTGAAATCTCGATTGCCCGTTAACGTAATCAACAAACGGGACAACCGATCCGGCTGTTTGCAATTGTCGCGATAACGTATCTGGCCGGTCCTGTAATATCGGTGGGCGTTCTCCGCGCAGTTCGTGCGCTGACTCTTCCCGTCGCTGCTTTCTCGCTTTCTCCCCCCCCCCCCCCCCTTTCGTTCGTCTCTGTTCACCCGGAAAGGGGCGCCACCCTCGGAAAATCTGCCGGTGACAGCCGGTCCCCGATCGCTTCACTCGTAATTAAACGACACGCGTGCTCCCTTCCGCGGACGATTGCGACGCGTCGCGCGAATTGATCGCGGAATCGGAGGTCGGGATCCCGAGACCTACCGACAAACGACTCGAGTGGCGAACGGCAATCGACTTAATGGCGCGCTAGTGACTCGAGGCGTAACCTTCTTACGCGCTCGTCTCGGGGAAAACGTATCTTCTCGAGATTAAACGGACGATCACCGCGAACCGAGCTAATAGTTTCAGACTTCGCTCCTGTGGGAATCGCTCGCGCGGCCTCTCAAAGAGCGACTCGCCCCTCGCGATCGCGCTTGTCAAAAACGAGCATGCAGAAGCCGGGTTTCTTGCCGCGCGACTTGGTTGGAATCGCGCAGTCGTACGCGAGAGGACGAGGACGCCCGCCATTCCGCTTGGATTACGATTTGAGGAACGCGTCGCGAGGCGAGGCATTTTATTGCCGCTGACGTGACAAATTCTCAACTTGACGCGCGGAAACTCGCGTAAGAACTCGCGGCAAGTTTCCAGCGACGACGAAGAGCGGGAAAGAAGCACCAGCGATCGACCGGTTCGCCGCTGTAACGCGTCCGTCGTCGCGGACGTCGGTAACGCGAATCGTCGATTTGTCTGCCGACTATGTAAAAAAAGTCGCCCCATTATACGCAGTCGGCGAACGACGCGATCGATTAACCTATTTTCCAGCG
>KQ435794.1:1581411-1593404 GCA_001276565.1 Melipona quadrifasciata | reverse complement strand
CGATCGAATTATCAGAGGTCTCGAATTTATAATATTATCGGAAAACACTCGGAAATCCCGCTGGCTCTTATCGCGACGGTACGTTAGCTTACGGCTTACACGTTGGACGCCTCCAAGGATGCCGACGTACGCTGCAACGTAACCGATTCGACTGGTTGCCGGAGATTAGACGCGAATAAAGGTTGCCGATAATAGATTTGGCCGAGTCGGACGAGTCGTAAACGTATCCTCGTATTTATCCGAGGTGCACGAGAGGCATCGATTGAATTTACGCGCGACGGGAATCGCGGAACGGAATTCCTGGTTGGCGTTCTGCCACAGTCACGGGGCAATATGTCCGGGGGCCGGTTTTTTTTCGTTCGTTGACTGGTTTCTTTCGCAGTGGCGAGGTCCTTGGGCAAACACGAGCGAAGTTTATGTGGCGGCGCGTGGCTGCAAAAGTCCTGCCTGAGAGGCTGACCATGCTCTCCACATCGCCGGTTCTTGCCGTCCGCCGTTCGTACAAAAGCGATTCCGAGGCGTGACCTGGAGTTTGTCCGACTTCCGAAATTTACCCGGCCCCAGAAGAGAGATTCCTCCGTTGAAACAAGTAGTTTTAAATCTGGCTTATACGACTGGCTGCTGCTGGTAACGCACCGTTCCCCGTGTATAAATTCGCCGTTTTATAATAGGCGCGTCGCGATATTTCACCGCTGCAGTTGCGCCGGAAATATCACCGGGATATACACACACCCGGGATGAACATTGCGAGAGTAACTAGTGTAGCTGGCGCGGTGACACGAGGCGAACGATTAATTTACGAGACCGCGAATACTCTTCCGTCAAGGCGCAGCCGAGCGAAAGACGAAGGATGAAAGATAAACCGTCGTTTCTTTGTCGATCGTCTTCGCGCAGAAAAATCGTCAACGTATCCTGCCGATACGATGATGATTAGCGAGGAGAAGAAGAGGCCGAACGTATCAAGTTATCAATCGATGCATAAACGGTTGCGAAACGGTTCTGTCGTCGCGTTTATATCGATTATATTAATCATTCGTCACAATGGCTCCCTCAGATGGAAGAGATAACGCTAGCGGTGACGCGGCGCGCCATTTTTTCGCGCGATCGAATCGCAGGGAACGAACCTCCGGGAGCGGGAGAGGAGCCGCGATACGGAGGTATCGCGAATCGATCTGAAACGCGTGGACGGCGTGGCAACGATCGTTTCGAACTGTTCCCGCGATGAAATCTCTGCGTGATCTAAAGTGCACCTCCTAATGTATCGAGTCACGTTACACGTTGTATCGTAGCGGGACGAGCGCACTCCGGAGGGCTGCAAAATGTTTCTGGCACGATCGGTTTTAATGGCGCCGCTCGGGACCACTTTTACGCTCTGCTTGTCGATTTCCACGGTACGAAGATAAATAGAAACGGGAGGGAGTGGAAAGGGGTGGAACGAGAGATATCGAAACACGTAGTTTTCAAAGAAAACGGCTGAAACGGGGTGGCGGGTGGGGGGGGGGTGGTTAGAAGTCACGGGCACGGGTGAACAATAAGCAGCCTGAAAATTTAAATTGTACGAAATACGGCGGAGTGTCGCGGAGCTGCCATTAAGTCGGAGAAACGTCGCGTCGTCGCTCCGAGTGTCTGTAATATTTAAGACTAAGCTCTAGAGCTGAGAGCGGGATCTGCGATATTTTTCCCCCCGCCGGGGGAGGAGGGCAAGGAAGAGAGAGAGAGAACACGATTCCCCAAAGAGAAAGAGAAAGCAAGAACTCTGGGTAAAAGCTATTAGGAAACAAGGAGTTGTTGCTTCTCGGTAGACGGGGAACCGGAAGCTTCCTCGATATTTATGACGGAAAATCGTGTAACCGTTGTTCGCCACCTGACGAGTACATGCCGGCCGACGTGAAAGTTTCCCAGGGAAATCTCGAGGCCGGGATTAAAAAAGAGGTTGCGTCTCTGTTAAAGTAACCTCGAGTTTTCGTGGCGTCGCGTCGTTTCCCTGTGACGTGGTCGTTACTTTCGGGTAATTACTCGTCGTTTCCCCTCGGTTCATCGGCTCTGTGTGTCGCTGAAAGCGATAGCTAGGTGGCTGAATGATTTCTGAGGGGCGGCGTGTAGGTGGGCACAGGGTCGATATTCCCCCGTTGGTCGAACGCGCGACAATAGCAAACTTCGAGGTCGTCGCCTCGGATCAATCCATTAATACGGCACATTAGAAAATCAATTAAGCCGCAGTCCCGCTTAATCTCGTGTCCGAGGATTTGCCCGGTAACCTTCCAGCTAGGAAAAGGGTGGAGAGATTCTGCGTCGTCGAGAGCTGACGGTTCTCACCGTTCGGGGCAAAAAGAGAGAGAGGGGGAGAGAGAGAGAGAGAGAGAGCGTGGGGCTCTGGAAGAGATCGAGACTTAACCTCTCTCTCTCTCTCTCTCTCTCTCTCACTCACCCTCTCTTCCCTTATTCCATACATTTTTACGATCCCGCAGGAGTCCGGCGCGCAAGCGTCGCTCGCCTTTTACGAAAATAGAAGAAGTAAATCACTTCGCCGCTAGTGATTTGAAAAGGGAAATTATGCGGCGAGAGGGAGTGAGAAGGAAAATACAAAGTTTAATTAAATAAGATATCCGACAGTTTTGCAGCTGCGAGAGCTGCGCACGCGTCCTTTTGCGAAATTTTCGCAGATTCGATTCCGCTCTAATCGCGTTGTCTCGCGTTGTTTCATGTTCGAACAAGAGGGACGTACGACAGACGTCGAAACATCGTGCCGGTGTCTCTCGATCAATTGATACGGCTGGCAACATTTTAATCGAAATGGCTGCCGATCGATATGGCGTTCCATCTCGATCGAGCGTATCGACGGGTATTCATGAGGGTGAATTTCAATGAAACTGGTTGCCACCGCGAACAGCAGAGTTGCAAGTTCAGTTCCCCTGTCGCTGTACGCGGCGCGCGCTCTTCCTTAGCCCCCCGCCCCTTCCCTCCCGATACCGCTGTGTGTCTGTGTGTCTACGCAAACTTGGAAGATCCAACCCGGGCTGAGTGCATCATTACGGATTAATATCCTCTCGAGGAAGCACGTAACCCAGCACTACCATTCCTCGTTATCACCGTCGGTTACGTCAAACGAAATGTCATTTCACGGTTACCTCTGCCGTCTTCGAGTTCCTGCGCCCCTCCCGAGTCGAAGCCTGGTCACTTTTCCAGCCAAATTAAACCGAATCGATACTGCGAATTGCCCCGTCTTTTATCCAGCCCCGTTATTAAAATTGCGGTTTTCCTCTAAATACTTAAACGAAAGTTTCCCGATTAACTGACTAACTAACTCTCTCTTTCTCTCTCTCTCTCTCTCTCTCTCTCTTTCTCTCTCTCCAGACGAACGACTTTTCTTCTCAAAGCGAACTCTTTCCTTTCTTTTTTTTCTTCTTCTTTTTTCTTTTTGTCTTAACCATCCAAGCTGGTACAAAGTGCAATTTGAATCACAAAGGAACGTATTTGCAACGGAGCTGTGTGATTCCGATCGTCCGACGCACGTTCTCGCGTCACGCGCGCCGCTGTCTGTCCTTGCCGTCGCGCGTACCGATGTGTAAAATATTCAACAGCGTCGAGTTTCCAGTTACGAGACGATATTATTCCCTGTAGACAGTGCGTAACGCCGGTGTAACTCTCGTTATCATCGTCGCTGCTGTCGCTGAAGAGCTTCCCACCGGCACCGGCACCATTCTCGTCATCGTCGCCGTCGACGTCGACGTCCCCTGTCATTCCCCCGCGTACGGATACGCATTTACCTACATTCCATCCCGGAAGACGCATGCCGCAGGATCGAACGACGCACGCGCGCCGATCCTTCTTCCCTGGCGGCGAGCGCGCTGCCAAAAACGCGACAATACGCGAGTAGCTGTTGCCCGTTGCCATTCGAAATTTAATGACGAGCTTCCCCGCCGCCAGTCAGACGCGTTTCGGCCCCGAAGGAAGCGGACGAGTATCCCTGCCGCGAACATTAACAAATATTTGTCGATGGCAAACGTTTACCCTTCGGCAGAGCGAAACCTAAGCTCTAAAGACATATCGCGCTCAAAGCTGCGCTATTATACGAGCAAACTTCTACAGAAGCCTGTTTGACATTCCTCGACGTTCGCTGAGCGGAGAGGCTCTGCCGGGGGATTCTCCTCTCCCCTGGTTCGTCTTGCCCGACACTTACTTATAAACTTAAACGCCGGCGGTGGCACGGGACGCGCGACGGAGCACGGGACGTCTCGGATTCGGATACGTCCGTGACGGAGTCGCGGCGGGTCGTTCGAACGTCGGACGACCTTTTTTTTTTTTTTACAACGACCGGATCGTAGCAGTGTGTAGCATGCGGCGCGGTACATAGTTGCCCGTCTACGGCAACGCAGTGGCGTAGACCGTAGAGGTCTCTGCACCCACGGTCTTCGTTATCCCGTAGCCAAGTACTTACCGTACATTTCGCGAGGATAGGTACATTCCCGCAGGAGAGTAGCGCGTCTGCGCGAACGCGCCGTGTCCGTGCGTCCCTCTCTCTCTCTCTCACTCGCGTCCCGCGTCTCGTCGCTCCCTTTTCGTACGGATCGCATCCCTTTGCCCCCACTGCGAGGGCAGCCCGCCACGCGACCATTGCCCCCACCAACAGCGTGAGCGTGTGTCACGCTCCGGGTAGCTCGGTGCGTGCCCATTAGAGGGAGGGGGTAAGGGGCGCGTGTGCCCTACGCGAGGCCGGTGGTGGGGGAACGCTGCACGGCCGGTGGTGGGGATGCAAGTACGCTCGACCGAGAACTCGCGAGTAGTTTCGTACCAACTCTCGCGCGAGTCGGATGACGGGTCACGTATGTCGAGCTCGCTCCCGTTCTTCGCCGTCGACGTCCTAGCTCCGAACTCCAGCCAGGTCCGGATTCACCAGGGAGCACCAGAACACGCGAGAGGGACACGTTGTTCGCCGAGTCGTGTTTCTACGTGTGCTGCGTCGTCTTTCTCCACGTTTTCTCACCCTCTGGATCTTTTTGCCCTCTCCCTCTCTCTCTCTCTCTTTCTCTCTCTTTCTCTCCGTCTCAGTGGGAAAACCGAAATCGGTCGCCGACGCCGCGAGTGCGCGTAACGTCCTCCCGATTTACGGAAAAACACGCGCGAGTGTGTAAACGTTCCGCGACGCGGATGCCGTGATGCTGCACGGCGGTGGCGAAAGAAGATCGTCGGGGCTGCTCGACACCGTCTCGATCGCTTCCTCCTGACAGTATGAGCGTCTTGCATCGTCCTCCTCGCCGATGAGATAGAGTGGCGTCGCTCACCCGCTTACTCTTGGGACGATGTCGATGTTGCAGTGATTTACGGATACACACACACACACACACACACACACACATACAATATACACGACACGACACGACACGACACGGCAGCGAAGAGGTGATCGCGGACTAAAGTGGCACCAAAGTGAGACGCGAACATCAAGTGTGTCCGCGACGCGTCTATCCAGTGTGTGGTACGTACGTACGTACGTGCAAGCGGTGCACAGTGAACCCGTGGTTCAACTCTGGTAACACGTGTGACAGTTCCCGTGCGGGATAGGATACCTATATATCCCTGCTGGGGTGTCGGGAGGTTGGCTAGCGAAGACGGTGGTGGTTTCCGGGACGGTGGCCGTATCGTGTCCGTCTGCCTGTCGTGTGGGATTATATTATCTCTGGTGATCTGGGTTGAGTCGGTGTCCGGTCGCAAACGCCGATCGTGTCACGTTGAGCAATGTTGATGTAGTGCGTGGCAACGTTGATTTCCAGTGACAATGGTCGGATTCCACGCGGCGGCGAGCACCATGGATTTCTCTGTTCCCGACGCGGCACCGACGCGACGCGCCACGACCACGGATAACGCGGATCTTGCGAGCAACGGATCGAAACGGCGCACCACTGACAGCAGGTACGTGACGAAGATTTCTCTCCAAACGGACACGCGAGTGGTTCGTCGGCATTCTCGTTAGTTTCCTCCAGGCTTCAGACGTTTGTCGCGTTTATCGCGTCGTCGGCGCAGCGGTAATGCCTCGAGAAGGGGAATTCCTCTCCGAGCGAGTAGCTCCGTTCGCGATTATTCTCCCGATCACCCGTTTCGGGCCGCGTGTGTGTGGAAAACGCACGTGATAACGGCGATTGAGAAAATATCGTCGCGTCGAAACGAAGGAGGAAAAATGGGTAAAACGCGCGAGAGAAGTTTCACCGACGACGATTCCCCGGCGGTCGGTGCGACGTGCGTTCGTGCCGCGCGTGTTAAAATATTCACGCGAGATCGATATTGCGCGATTGTCGCGCAACGTGACTTGGACCGACAGCCTAGACGGCAGCCAGGGATCGGAGCTTAGGGAAATTGCGTTTTCGGTGATTCCGGGACAACGGACGTAGGATGTAGGAGACGTAGGAAACACGGGGAGAGATAATTGTAAGACACGCGTCGTTATGGTATCGATTTCTGTGTGGAATAAACCGCGCGACGTGTGCGTTGCACAGAGCGCGCGGGAATTAAATGGCGCGCGAGGGAATTTAATGCCATTAGCCCGCGAAGAAATTTACGCGGTCGATATGAAAACGCGTAGTCCCGTTAGATACCGCCGGTGGCAAGACGTGCTTTAGATTGTCGCCTCGGTGATTAATGGTCGCGTTAATGCCCGGCGCATAATTAACGAGGGAGAAGGATTTGTCGAAAACGATCTCGCCAATTTTCTACGTGCTCGTCGTGCGACGCGACACGCCTACACTCTCCGATCTTTCCAATTTCATCATTTTTTTTCGGGACGACGAATTTCAATTGGCGGACGTGCGTATATATAGGAGAGATAAATCACGCTACACGGCTCTTGGGTGCCTTTAATAAGCATCGCACGTAGATACCTCAAAAATCCCTGATAAGCTCCTTTGGAATCGTTTTTGAAAAGGAATCAACGAGGAAGCTCCGTATCCGGAACGTTTTATTGCTTCAATAACGAACTCACGTCGGTCGTTTCAGCTCCGTAGAAAATCCTGAGTCACCGGATTACAAAAGCACTTTCACGGCAGAGCGTGCACGTACGTACGTACGTACGTACAGAGACGGGGAAAGATACGTGGCGCGCGCGCCGAGGGTGGGTAGTTATACGCGGAGTGCGCGCGATCGCTGTTCCGCCCTGGCGTCAAAGCCGGGCCCGGAACCCGTCAAATTTCAATTTCGTTCGTCCTCCGGCCACCGCGATATTGCACGCCGGCTCGAACGCGGCTGCAACGCGGTGTAATCTCGCCTTAAAGATACGGGGATTAGGGTCTGGCCGGGTGCGCTGCGAAAAAGCCGCGGTAGCCTTGAATAATTTCGGGCTACAAAGGCAACCGGCGAAGGCTCCGTTTGTTCTCGGCTGTTGGCCGCGCGGCCTCGCCCTCTCCACCACTCTCTTTTTACTCTCCTCCTCGGTGCTAACGAACGTCGATGCGCGTCCTCTGCGTACCGCGCATTTGCCTAATGCTTGAAATCCTCCTGACCCGGTATCTCGTAATCCGAGCGTGTATTTTAATTGGCTCGCCGTGGATACATTTTCGGCGACGCGACACGGAGATAACGTCAGGGGAGATGTAACCGCGGCTTTAACTCCTTCGTTACACGACCTTAACGGCTTACCTCGTCCTCTCTCTCTCTCTCTTCTCCGTGATTTTCTCCTCTGTTTTGCTTTCTTTTCTCTTCGATCTCGGGGAGAACGCACGCGAGACATACCTCTGATGGAAATTGTGTTTTACGTTGGGCGTCTCTCGTGATTCTCTCCGTTGAGAAAAGGAGTTTCGCACTGACGTTCCTCTCCCCCACTCGGTCGCACGTGAAATCGACCGAGCGAACGAAACGAAAGGCGATAACCCAATTTTCGCGACCGCCGGTTTTTATCGACGAACCGCCGCATTAGCTCTTCCCCCTTCTTCCTCCCCTTTTTTCCTCTTTTCCCCGATGCCGTCGCGTATTGTTCCCCGCGTTTCCACGATAGAAAAAGAAAAAAGAGAAAGGAGAAAAAAGCGAAGGAAAAAAGAGAAAAGAGGCAAATAAATGGGAAATAGATTTTCAGGCGGTTCGCCGTTCTATGTTCTCGCGTGTGCGCCCGGTCGTTATACGGCGATCTTCTTTTTGTTGATTCGCCACGCAGCCACCCGCTCTCCTCCCCCTCGGACCCGATCCGAAGAAATTCTCCACGCACCCGGGCTTGATTAACAAAGCTCTCTCGTACGTACGCGGGCGGAAACGGATGGACGGAACGTAGATAAATTCGGCGTCGATAACGAGCGGTCGATACGTATCGATACCTGCGTATTATCCACTCGTTACCGTTTCGAAAAACGTCCGTTGTGTTTTCCGCGAATTCTCCACGGAAACGGAGCGGAAAGCGCAGTCGGGTAGCCAAGCAACCGGAACAGTCGATTATTGTTCGCTTTCGTTTGAAAATAATGAGCCACGCGCGCGCGTCAAATAATATTGTTTGGGAGCAAAAATATTGTCACTTTCAATCCGACCGATCGGATTCACCCCCCAGCGTCTAGTTATTTACGATGGTATTTTACAAACGAAAGTAAAAAGAAGAAGAGAGAAAGGGAGGAGAGAGGCCGAGGGACGAAGACAGAGAGAGACAGACAACGAGTGAAAGAGAAAAAAAGAGAGAGAGAAAGAGAAAAATAGAGTACGCAGAGGCAGCGAAACGTACGTGTAGGCGCGTACGGGGGGAGATGGAACGACAGAGTACAGAGGAACGAACGTTATACGCAAGGGGAATGGGATATTACCGGGACATTTTAACGGGCAACAAAGACTCGTCTCTGCTGAAAATTCGAACTTGGATACGATCCTCTCGTTTCGCGATACTGCGCTCTGCCCCGCGTGTACACGTGTGCGTCTCGTACACGATCGCGGGAGGAACGATACAGCGCGCTTGAATTACTATGCCGAGGCTCGAGCTCTCGGGGCGGCGAATAGTTGCAATTTCGAATCGAAAATAATCCTTTTATTTCCCACGGCTGGGCTGGATATTCGGTCGAGACTCGGGCTCCGAAGCTAAGCCAAATCCTCTCCTCGCGAATCGAGTTCGAAGAAAAAAGCCATGAGAGAGTCGTTCAAGAGAGAGAACCGAATAGAGGAGAGGAGAGGAGAGATTGGATAACCGTTGGGCGTTGGGCGGACGATACAGACGACGAAAACGGAGTTGCTCGCGATAAAACAAGGAAAAGGAAAACGCACGACCCTCCACCGCCCCCTGTCCTCAGTGTGCTCCAGCGTTGAAAGTTTGACCTGGTTCTCGCGAAATTATCCTTCCATTTGGCAGCGGTGCAGCAAGAGGCTTCCGTTGCGCCGTAAAACCGTGGAAATAGAAGGAAGAAGGAAGGAAAGAAAGAAAGAAAGAAGCAGCAGCGTGCGTCTGGGGATAGCGCGGGTAGCTTGCATTTCGTTTCGCACAACGAAACAACGGGAAGGGATCGTAAAGTAATATACGTTGTCGCGAAGCTAACGCGCGCAACGCCACTCGGCGATTCTTTCGGATGACACAAACCCCAATGGTTCGTCGTCGTGGTTTCCTTTCGGGCCTTTTTGCTGGCTTCATTTTCAGCGGTGTCGTCGAACGCGTCGAAACCTGGGTAGAGGAGAATGATTCGCGCGAAATTTTCTTCGTCGTCGAGGAAAATCATTTAGCCACGTGCTTTAAAGTTTGTGCTTCGTTAAAGTATCGTTTCGACTCGTATTCCGAGTGTTGGCGCGTTATTAACACATCGCTAACTCGTCTTAATGCGTGTGTATTTCCACCGTGGAGAATTCGCTGCTAAATAGAGAGAGAGAGAGAGAGAGAGAGAGAGAGAGAGAGAGAACGAGAACGAGTGAGAAGGAAAGAGATTTAGAGAGAGAGAGAGAGGAGCACGGTGCATAGTTGCGAAACATTTCATTGGTCAGGCCGGATGAAACGTTATCGGTGATATCTAACGCGCGTTGGAAACTCGCGGGAATTATGCGCGAATTTGAGTGATACCGATGGAAACAGCATTGCAAACAGAAGTTGGCGAAAGTTGGCGAACCGCGGCTGCGATCGAGTCGAGTCGGAAGAGGTGTTGCGTCGGGGGTTAACGAGAAGTTCCGCCGATCCGATCGAGCGCGCGAAAACGGGCTCGGTGTGTTATTTTCGGTCAGCGAATTTGCGGAGCAGTTTTCGGTAAACAGACGTAAACGGCGCTCGAAACTCCGAAACGAACGCGATCTTCCAAACAGTTAACTTTAATTTCATTCCGTAAATTGTTTCGATTTCGAGCGTGTAACGAAACGCGAGTAACGCGCGCATTCTTGGCGAGCTTCGAATCGCGTACAGAGGAAGAGACAGAAAGAGAGAGAGAGAGAGAGAGAGAGAGAGAGAGCCCTATCTGTCCCTCTATCGATGCTCTCACCTCCGACGACTCACAGTGTCAACGTCTTCGAGAACTCGTCTTGAAAAATGTGTATGTACATGCAGCACGCGGCAGCGCACCCGTGTCAGCTTTCACCGGTGTCATCGATCGTGTTTCGTTGCTTTCCGTATCGTGATCCGCTTGCCGGATATTTCGAACGCGCCCAGGAACGCGGTAAGGAAGATGGAGCGGCAACGCGGGATAGAAAATGCAGGGTGGAAGGATGGATGGATGGATGGATGGATGGATGGATGGATGGAGCAAGAACGCGGAAGTAGATCGACGGGTCTGTCGAAAACATTGACAAAGACGAGCGTTTGAGCGAACGTTATATTATAGTAATTCGGCGGAGAGTGCAGAGAGGCGACGAACCGTGAAACGTGGCGGTAGACAGAGGGAACGAACGAACGAACGAACGAACGAGAGTAAAGACACGGGAGTGAGACACACACGTACAAACACACACACACGCACACATACGCACACAAAGGCGTGAGAGGGGGGGGGGGGGGGGGGGAGAGGGACAGAAAACGGGGCAGGAACAGCGGGGTGAAAATCGGTGGCGATGTTCGAGCCGATTTGTCGGCGTAAATTCACGGCCTCGGAGGAAGTAGACGATGATATAACGTTAGAGAAGCGAAAGGCCGGTCGGGTAGCCGGGCCACGTAACTCTTCGGTTCGCTCTGCTGGGGTTGCCGGTGACCCAGCAACCTCTCTCCTTCCTTATCCCTTGGCCCGACCTCTTTCTACCAGCGTCTCTCTCTCTCTGTCTCTCTCTTTTACCGGTGGTCGATCGATTCGCTAAAAGTAAATAAAATTCAGCCGTTCGGGTTGCCGGTGTCGGGTTGGCACCCGTGACACCGACAAGCGTAACGCGCGCTGGTGTAAGTGTCAACGTTGATTGTAATGCTATAAATCAAGGCGCGCGACGGGGAGCGCGCGAAAGTCATTGAGCGAAAGTTGGTTCGTTTCATTTCTCCTTTCTCGGTTCGCGCGCCGATTCGAACGAGAGAGGAGAAAGAGTGGATGGCAACGTTCGTGGATAGTGTCGGATAGATTGGCGTAACTACCTGATGATTCCTTTTTTTTTTTTTCTTTTTGTGAAACCGAGCACACTCGAGTCGTTTCACGTAGAAACGAATGCTCGGCATGCTGCGAGTTGACCCAGCTTGTTAAGAGAGTCGAGTTTAAAAGATGTTCCCTGACGTTTTACCGCTTTGCGATCGAACGGACGACGATGTTACAACGTTTCACTTGCACGGTCGTTTCGATTCAGTTGGACTTGAGGGGCAACGAATTCGTCGATGACCCAGAATGGAGCTCAATTGGCTCGATTCTTCGTTGACGAACAAGCCACGTTTAAATCTAATAAATGAACTGTATTAATTTCTTCTTCTTTTTTTTATCACTGAAAGTGATTTTGTTGGGGTAACCCAGAAAATCGGGCCTCTTCAGGTGCAACGCTAATGCAACGAAAATTAGCGATTGGTCGATTTGGGTCACGTGATCCATGAGGGGGCGTGGCGTAGACCTCGAGTGGGAGTAGCGTTGTCTGGTACTGAGCGATCGCGCCTGTAATTTGTT
>KQ435794.1:1553316-1563573 GCA_001276565.1 Melipona quadrifasciata | reverse complement strand
GCGCGATTGCTCCGGTTGATCGAGCGCTTCCCCGATCATCGCCGCCGTTTCCCCGTTCATTGCGTAATCATGAATTGTCTCTTTCACGATATGCCGTCGGGAGTGTGTTCCCCGGTGTGCACGAGGGTCGGTCTCGATCTTTTGTTCGCGATCGACGGAAGAGGACGACGCCTTGAGTGATTGCGCCTCGGCTGTTCGATACTCGAGCCGAATTCCGAACAGTGTCGCGAACAATTCTCATCCGCGCGTTTCCTGCGGATTCTCCAGCGAGCGAACGCTTCCGATGGAAATCTGGCAATAACCTCCCGTTAATTGTCACTTTGCGATACGCGGTTTTGGTTCGCTATGCCGCGCCGCGTATTTACCGAAAACTGATTGCTACCCGGATAACGAAATCTTTTCCGCGTAACAAATACAAGCGTCTGTACGTGGAAAATTATAATTCGTTTATTTCGTTTGCCGTTCGCGAAATAAATGTGTTATAATTTTCTCTCTTCCTCTCTCTTCTCTTTCTATAGATGTGTGTGTGTGCGTGTGTCGATTACGTTTCACGTTTACGTTCGTGGATGAAAGCTCGGATCGCGTTGATACAATCGAAGAAAAATCTGGCACGTTATCGGACGCGTCGCGCGACATTACGCGGGAGCGATGGATCCGTTGGTCCGACAGTGACAGGAAAATTTCAGTTAAGAACTTAAGCGGTTTTACAGCTGAATACGTCGGCCAAATATTTGTTGAACATTTCACGGAACACCCCGTATATATCGAGCGTAGGAGCGAGTACGGGAGTAATCGGACTAAAAACACTCGTCGGTATCGTCGTTTTTCTAAATCGCTCCTCGCCAATCTGGCTCCTCGCCTCACTGCCCTCCCCTCCCCTTCCCTCCTATCATCCCCCATCTCTGGCAGAAGCTCGTCGAAACCGTCCCCCGTCACTGTTAACAAATTCCATTTGTTTCGCTCGTTACTCGAGCCACGGGTTCCCTGACAAGCTCATACACTGATAATTGGTTCCCTTGAATACTCGCGAGAAACGCGATCCGTCGATTGTGTCCATTGTGCCGCGCATGGAGAGGGACAGAGGAGAGAGGCCAATCACCGTTGACCAACGCGTGACACTGGGAACGCGGCGCGTTAAAGGGCACTTGGAAAAACGCGCGACTCGGGGATCGATCGATCGAAACGTGTCGCCGCGCCAAGACGTGCGACCGCTGCTAACAATGGGTTAAAAACAATTATCGAGCGGGCCGGCACCGTAGGGCAAGCACCCCGTCCCCGTTGATTCCGGCTGGCCGGACGATCGTAATTGTCCGTCGCGGCAATTAATAGTCAGACCGAGCCAGTTATGCGGGATGCGCGAGGAAACGGGCCAAAGGTAAATATAATTACAGTTGTATTATTCCTGTAAAATCGAGTTTCTACATATGGCGAGAACGCTATACACGTACGAAAAGAGAGAGAGAGAGAGAGAGAGAGAGAGAAGAGTGGTTTAGAGTGGCAGAGGAGGATAAAAGAGGGAGAGAAAGAGAGACGAAACGGTCCTCGAAAATTATGAGCCGGCGCGTTTCCCGTAACCACCTTTCCACCACGTCACTTCCCACACCAGAGTTACGTTCTTCGTTCGGCCTCCGTTGCAACGCGCGGCGCATTCACGCGTCGCGCCCGTGTGACTGCAATACAAAATCTCCCCTGGTGGCAGGTCTCGCCCCCCTTCGCTACCGAGCAGCTCCCCATTGTGCTCTCCTCCCCGCGAATTTTTCATCGCCTCGCCGTTCTCTTTCTTCTTCTCTCCCCCCGCCCCCTCCCCCTTTTCTCTTCTCTCCTCCATTTTTGCGTTCCCTCTTTTTTTTTCGGTACGGGCTTTTTTCTTTCGCGTCGCACGCGCCATCGCGACTAGGTTCAACCGCTTCGAGCGAGTAATTGCGCCGGACGAGCTTTGATATGTTGGGTACACGGGCATTTTTGTCGCTACGGAGGAACTGAGTCGTCGAAAGAGACAACCCTCGGTTCGAGGGTTTCTCCAGCGGCGAGCATCGGCCTGTTTTGGAAAGGCGAAGCGATGATGGCGTGTTAACGAAGTTTACAACGCGGCACGGTGCAACGTTATCGCGACTCGTTACGAGGAAATTAAAACCACGAGATAAACGAGTCGCCTGCACGTACGCCCCGTGGAGTGCATCCGACGCCTCGCTCCGCGGCTCATCTCCGCAATTCCGCGCAAATCGAAGCTCTCCTCGATTCGACGAACTCGCGGGGACCGCCGTCTGAAATCGATCTCGCGCTACTTTTCTTGCCTCCCCCTCCGACTGCGAACGATTCTGCGATTCGTCCTGAATGGGGAAACTACCGCCGCTCTCGATCTCATTACTGTATCGCGAAACTTTCGCCGATCCCCGAACCATTTTGGTCCCCTTCCCGTCCCCCGGGGGGCATCGTCCCTGTTACGAATCGCTCGAAATTCCACCGCGTGTAATTCGCGATCTGATTATTTCGCGAGTCGACCGGTTATACAGCCGCCTCAAGATCGAGTATCTTGAAAAGCGACGAAGCGACGGTCACGAAGAACGAGTCGAACGGAAAGATCACTAGTAGATGTCACCTGTTCTTGCGGAGGCGTCCGATTCTTCGCCCGATTCTTCGCCCGATTCTTCGCGAACGATCGACGTCACGGTTTCGCTTGGTGAAACAAATTTCCACGCAATCTCGGGAAACTTGTCCGATCGAATGGCGATATCAATAATAACACTCGAACACGAGGCAACTTCCCCCGGAGGTAACTTTCCGAGAAGTTATTCGAAAAGTTGATCCCCCTTGGAATTTATACCGCCTCCTCCTTCTCTTTCCTTTCTCTCTTTCTTCTTCTTTTTCCTCTTCTTCTTTTCCACTGACCTCTCGATTTATTACGAGCTCTCTCGACCGGAAGCTGGAGACGTTATTGTCAATGGGGCAAAAGACGAAAGGCGTCCACTCGGGGCGAACCCTCGAACGACAAAGGGATTTTCATCGATGCGGAGACTAACCACCGGTGATTTCTCGTCGCATTCTCCGCCGGGTAGGTTTCTAATGTCGCGTCGATGAAACGGCCGGACGATTCGTCTGATTAACGAGCCGCGATACGTCTCTGCGAACTTGGATCACCGGTGGTTAGGGAAACTTACTTTCAAACCGAGGCGGAACGAGGTGGCGGAAGCCCGGCTTCCCTTTCCCTCCCATTTCTTCCGGGCCGGACGTGACTTTTCACGTCCCAACAATGGTGCAAGCTGTGTTTCCGCAGTGGCACGTGATTCGAAAGCGTACGCGGCGCTCGCTCGCTCGCTCGCTGTTGCGAGAGACGCGCAACCACACGTAGCCAAC
The DNA here is from genome assembly GCA_001276565.1 of Melipona quadrifasciata. Lineage (NCBI taxonomy): Eukaryota > Metazoa > Arthropoda > Insecta > Hymenoptera > Apidae > Melipona > Melipona quadrifasciata. The sequence continues at coordinate 1,560,219 of KQ435794.1, read as the reverse complement.
CACCGCTAATTCCCACCGCCCCGGCCCCAAGAACTTGCTCGCAACTTTACTTTACTTACGTTACGAGTCGCTGTAGCACGCTTATCGTTGTACTTTTTCCTCCCCCTTCCGCCGGCCACGCCGCGCCGCGTTTTGTCTCGTTTCTCTCGCGACAACCGCCGCCGGCCGTTTGTTTTCTCTCGCTTCCTTCCGCCGTGGACGCCGGATGTTGTCACTTGTTGCAGAAATTACGAGTTAATCCGATAATTAGTCCGGGCAGGACCTTGCACTTCCGCTCCTTTTTCTCACTGCGCCGCGCCGCGCCGTGTCCACTCCTACGTGTCCCGTAGGCCAGGATGGCCCAGTTTCCTCTCGGTCCTCGCCTCGAGCCGTCGCCCGCCGTTCATTTTTCAAACTTTTAACGACGCAATCTCGCGGCTAGTCACGGAAACGACGAGCCTCGCCGAGTCCGCGACGCTCGGAACAATGGCGAATCGCGGCATTCGCCGTCGAAACGCCACCCCTTATTTTCGCGCACGTTGTTTTTTGCTGGAAAATTCGTTTCGTGGGGGTTTACAAGTTTCGCGGCATTGCACTAACAACGATCGCCTTACGCGCTCGTCCAGTTCGCTATCTCTTGGTATAGGCGGAACGCTGGTGGTTAAAGTTTCGCGGTTTATCGCGCGGAGATTAGACTTATTTCACACGAGTTCTCCTTCCCTCTTCGAATCTTGGAAATTCGATTCTGACTAGTACAAAGTCTCGAAATTTTATCTACTTGCAAATAATGGGTCGAGATTGACGAATTTACGAATGATACCGTTAGGCTATGAACACGTACTATTAGGTCGAAAAGTATGTATGTAACTGTGTCTTTTCACGTATAAACGAAGAGTGAATTTCTCATGAAAAATAGAAGCTTTATTGGACGATACATTGTCCACTTTTCTTCAGTTAGCCTTGGCACGAAGCATTCTTCAGGCAGCTTTGTGATTCCGCGTTGAAGAAAGGTCTTACGTCTCTCAAGAAAAAGTTCCAAGAACGATTCGACGTCCCCGTCGGCAGTGAAATTTAACAAACCGATTCTGACACTGCCGTAGTTTTAAGGCTTCTTCGTCATACACGTCAGACAACATTTTACAAGCTTGCTTTTTTACAAGCGTTTTTTTCTTCTTCTTCCTTTTTGAAAGTAGTGCAGCAAAGTATGACGGAAATGTTCCTTTTTTTGATTTTTCATCGTCGTCGAGCATACAACTTCTAACGAAATCGTGCAGTTTCCTTTCTTAAAACAAGATCGGGTATCAGATTGCACAATGAATTTGCGACTTAAAGTGAAGTTGGTTTGAACACGTCAAGTGCCATGTCGGTTCCTAGGAACTTTTGCTTTAAGGTCTAAGCAATCGTCGATCGTCCAACGTCGTATCGACTTTTACTACCGTTTCGAGGTAGAATTTGACATTTTTGAACGAGTATCGACTACTATTGCAGGTTTCGTCAGTTCCATAATGATTCGTGATTTTCATTGCAATTTGTGACGTCAGACTTTAAAGCAAAAATCCCTAGGAAACGGTGTAGCACCTGAAGTGTTAAAATATACATATTAAAAGAAAACTGCACGACTTATACCTCAATACGATTCGTCTCACAGAAAGGCCAAGACTAGGAAACGAAGACGACATTTTTGCCATAAAATTTTATCGATACGCAAACATTTGAATCGATAGAAAACAAATTACAGGCGCCAGACAACGCCACTCCCCACTCGAGGTCTACCCCATCGACCAATCGCTAATTTTCGTTGCATCAGCGTTGCACCTGAGGAGGCCCGATTTTCTGGGTTACCCCCACTAAAGTCACTTTCAGTGATAAAAAAAAAGAAAGAAACGAAATCACTTGCTCAATATTCGCGTAGCACGTTTGTGTGAAAAACTTAAAAATTACATTTTCACCTCAGCTATTATTTACCTCACCGTATAAAAGCTCTTCAATTTCTACGGCTGTGTCTCCCCGTAATCCATGTCAAGTCGCAATCTTGGCGAGAAAAGTGTCGAATTATCGGTCTGCAATGAGGACAATCGTCGTAATCATGGTCCCCCGAGCGGACCCCTGGGAGAGGGGGATCGTTTGAGAAGCCGGGCCAAATAGTTACAGAAGTAGTTTACCTCAATCAAGATTGGCGATTGCTTATTACCGTACAAAGCTCCGTCCGACATTATCGGCATTATCAGGTTGAAATTGTGACGCGACTCGCGGCGGTCGGCTGCAGGCATCTCTCGAGGAGGTCGCAGCAGGGTCGCGGTTATCGGCGCTCCTCGGCGCTGTAATTGGATCGTTTTCGTCGCAGTCGGAGCACGACCGGATGTACCGGAAGACCTCGTTCGAGAAAGAAATCGCGCGCTTCCTCCCTTCCTCGCGGAGAAGGAGTTCCGTTTTTTTAATTACAATCTCGTCGCGACGTTAAGGAAGAAACTAACTGACTCCGGCACCGATTGGAGGAGCTGGGAGGCTGGTTTTTCCTCTCCCACGGTAAACGTTGCGGCAATGTCCCGGTGTAATCGAATCAGCCTTCGACGGAGTAATTAATTCGCTAAATTGCTAAATCGTGGAAATCGCGAAATCTTATCGAAACTGTTGGAGAGTAATTAGAGACCCGTTCGCTATTTGCTCGTTGATATCAGGATATAATAAAAGGTAACGAGAACAAGTTGTTTCTATATAATTGCCCGGTATCTGTGTAATAATCTCTCCCCTCTCCGAGGGCAGGGGCGGGTAATTCCCTTGGAACATCTACTTAAAGTAGATATCTGCGTGATATCTGTGTTCCTCGTTCGATTCGACGACGTAGACTCGACGCGCAACGATATATGCATATGTGGGAAAGGAAACCAGATTAAATCATGCGACTTCTAATTTAAAGTTTATCGATATTTAGGTATTGAACTGAACAAGCCCGTGCATGGCCTTGACAAAGAAATATTAAGCAGTCTGGTCGAGTTTCGAAAATGAATGCACGACAATTCGACAAACCGTAAGAAATTATCGACGTGTTAAGTGGTTCCCGAGTGTAGCGACGTGTCGGTTAATTAAGCTTAACTCCAGATCGAACAGAATGAAGACACGGTTTCAAAACTGACCGTCTCTTATTTTTTAGTCACTATCGCAGTTTTCTTCGCTCCTGGTCACGACTCGTCGCTATCTAAAGGAAATCTTACCCCCAAACTTTTCGCACACTCACACGCAGAACGTCCTATTTAAAAATTAGGTCCAAGTCTGGCTTATTTCGCTGCGATAATCGCAAAAGCGATAATTGCCTCGCTGTTGGGCCACACAGGAAGAACCGTTCCGAGGCTTCTCCGCACGCGAGTCGTGTGTATTTTAATCGCGGTGAAACGCAGCAAATTGTTAATCGCTGTTGGGATCGTGTCGCGTCGAAGTTCACCGGCGCGTGGCAAGGATAGTGGGCGAGCCTCCGCGATCGAGATTACGCGGTCGGTCGAGGGCCAATTAAAATTACAAAGAGAGAGAGAGAGAGAGAGAGACCCGACGCTGCGCGTGGTGGACACCGTCGAGCGAGACTTAATTCACCGGCCTTCCCGAAAGCCAGCAAGTTCCATTCGAGTAAGCGTATCCTCGTTTTCAGCTAGTTAAACTCGGCCGAGCAAAGAGCTACCAGCTACCAGATCCGATCGATTCGGCGAACGGCAAGGAAATCGACTGCCGTTCGCGCGCGTAATAAAGCCGTCTTTTTCTTCAATTAACGCGGCTTCTTCGCCGTTCGCGAATCGACGAATCGATACGGACGTGGTCAGGCACCAGCCGCTCGAATCCGCCTCCGTTTCGCCGCGTCGATTCCGGGTAAATTCTTGTCGATGACGTTAATTAGATTCCCTCTCGAGGTTCGAGTTAGAATTTCGCAGACCCTTTCAAGCCGCCGACGTGGTGGCTCGTGCCGAGCAAATTTATTTGTTGAAATAACAACGGGGGAACGGCGGGGAAAATTGAAACGCATTCCGCAGGATGACCTTCAAGTTTCTCTGTTAATTTTTCCGCGAGGAACGGGCGAAGGTTTCTAGCTTTCCCGGAGGGTGAGTCGCTTTGTTCTTCGCTCGACGGTCAGTTCTCTTCGGCAAGATTCCCGATAAAAAAAAAAAGTAGAAGAAGAAAAAGAAGAAAAAGCGAAGAACTTTGTACTTCGTTTCTTTGTTGAAATTCTGATCAGTGATTTTACACGTGCGCTAACGTCGTTACGCGGTGCAGACCCCAATCAGAGTTCATTCACTCGGATACGAACTTTGAAAGACCGACAAGTAATCCAAAACTCACATCTCCGTTTTTGTTAATTATATTTATATTGGACGGTTAACAGAACTGAGTCAGTTTGCGAAAATTTCTGAGAGAGTTTCCAAATATCACTGATCACTTGTCATCCAATTGCAAGCTTCTCGGACAAAATTCTTTGCAAAATACTCGTTCGTTCCGTTTCCGCCGATTTCCGTCCGTTACGTGACATTTCGTTGGATTATTCAACACGTTGGACTGTTTCTTATCGTTGAACATTCGTTATCGAGCGACGGATCAAATCACGATAAGCGAAGGGGATCGGGCTTAGCTCCTGAGTCGAGACCTAGTTTTTAATGCCTGCCCCGGGAGGAACAAGGCACGACTTCCCGGAAGGTTGCGACCTGTATCTGCCATGATTTATTCAGAGCGGGCGGATGCGAATAAATAATTCGCGGGGTTGTAACGGGCCACCGTTACTCGAGTAAGAAAGCATCGGAATTTCATAAACAACGGACCTGCTCGACCGCGGCGGCCCGGAGGAACGATCATTCCCGGAACACGTATCGATTTTCGCGATTGGCAGACACTCATAGCCGGACCTCTCCCTTCGCGTCGAATCGGAAAGATAGTAAATTCAATTACGTGTTTATCGGCGAGGAGAAAAGAGAACAGGCCCGATACCTGGTTCGTTCGTGACACGGGGAACTCGCGTCGCATTCTCTCGCGCTGTGTCGACGCAATTTTCGGCGAACCACGCTGAATCGGGAAGAGAGGCGGGGGAGAGTAAGAAAGATTAGGAGAAATACGATCGGAGAGAGGAAAATGAGAAAAGAAAACAAAAAAAAAAGAACAGTAACCTAGAGGTTCCTCAGAGGCTTCCACGAGAGGAAATTTCCTCCCGCACAGAGGGAAACGAATAGAAATTGCACGATCGCGTTTTCGATTCGGTTCGGTCCGGTGGTTTTACGTTGCGAGTAATTATTTGCGGATACGTACCCCCGGCGGTTGGTTGTTTATATTGGCATTTTATCCCGATTGCACCCCGTTTCTTTGCCCCTTTTTGCCCGATAACATATAACAACGTAAAGTTTCAATAACGGCGGGGATAATCGATGAAAATCACGTGAATAAAAGGTAATTACCGCGGTGGAGGAGGTCGAGGAGCGGGGAGTGGGACGAGGGAGGGGAGGAGATAGGTAATCGGAATAACCAACAACAAATTTGTTCCGGCGATATCCAGTGTACATAAGATAACAAAATTACCCCCGATTCGTTGGTCGTGCAGGCCAGGCTAATTTTAATGAACTCGCCTCGTATCGAGAAGTAAAAAAAAAAAAGAACAAAAGAAAGGGGTGGGGGGGGGGAAGAAGAGAAACTGTCGCCCGATTGGAGCCGGTCGGCGCGGAACGAAGTTTATGAAACGATTTGCTCGGGGAAATCTAGTTGTTACGGCTGCCCGTCCCGATAACAGGGCGGGGTGCAGTGATAACGTTTAAAAGGAATGAACGAAAATTCAGCGGTGCCTCCTCCTGGCGCGCGTTGGCCAGGATTTATCCCTCCCGGAGCGTCGGATTTAACTACAACTAGGAAATCACCGCGATTTTTCTCCCCCCTTCTTTTTTTTTTTTTTCACGTGTGTGCGTTTCACTCCCGTTTCCGCGCGACTCGCGACACCGGTTCGTTGCTTTCGATAATAAAAATTTAGTGCAGTTACCGCAAGCGCGATCCCCATTGTTACCGGCGCGCGCGGACATCCGCGCGAAATTGCCTTCGATTCGGCGCGCCTCTCGATACAGGCCAGCTCGAAAACGGTGCCCCGCGTGGTTGTATTTCACGGCTGGAAACAGGCGGGCAAAATGCTTCCAATAAGCGTGAATACGCTAACTCTTCGTTGGCATTGCGCACGGTATTTTAAAAAATAAACGCCCGTTAATCCGCGGATTTAGGAATCAATTCCCCGGCGTTCGTAGCGCGTACGATTTCCAAATGTTTCGGCCGCATTTTCGGATATTTTCACTCTTGAACTACCCTATTTTTTTTCATCTAGTTAATCGCCAGTTTTTCTCGTTAACACGTGTCCCCCACGGCGGACCTGTTTACTCCGTCAGCCGGATTGCCAATCTTTTTTTTCCCGCCATTGTGAATAATTCATGAAGCGCAAATTTTCCTCGAAATCCCGACGAAAAAAAAAAAGACCATCGAGCGCTGAAAGAGTTAAGGGATGACCCAGTTGTAATTCTCTGCTCGAGCATAAATTTCCGAAAAACGCCGGAGGGTATCGCTCCGATCGTTTTTGAACTGCCGCTGCTCAGATTTAATTTTCCTCGAAGAAACATCAATTGTTGATGTTGAAAAACTCGAATCGCTCCATTTCCTTTCTTCGTTGAGCGTGAATCATACCGAATGACGCTCCATAGAATCTCGTTCCCGCGAAACTTGCGTATATGTATTTAGAAAGGGAACGATTTAATCTTTTCGAATTGGCTAAAATTTTGGTAATTTTCTTTAATGAAACGTCCATAAATAACGTTTCCATCGCCAATAATAATAAAGAAAAAAAGAACAATTTCCTTTTTCCTTTTTTCTCGAGCATAAATCACACCGTACACAAAGCTCAATAGAATCTCCTTCCTGAAAGCTTAC
>KQ435794.1:1532277-1547341 GCA_001276565.1 Melipona quadrifasciata | reverse complement strand
AAATTCACAGCAACGAGGCGCGATTTTCATTGTTGCCGGGCGTAGATTCAAGAATTGGGACTAACTAAGACGTCGTAAGTTAAATTACTAAATTAATTTATCGCTACGTTTGTCACAGAGTTTCTTTCGTCAAAGAAATAAATTCCTACGCTATTTTTTAAATATTTATGGCAGATATAGAGACGAGATGTATGATCGATGGTCATGCATCGACGAAGGCTTTAGATTTCTGTACGAAATTCACAGCAAGAAAGCTGTGATTTTGATTATTGCTGAAAGCACGCGAGTGTAGGAGTTAGTTCAGTAATTAGAATCGCCCAAGTCATCGCGTCGTAAATGAGAAATTTGCTCAACTTGGTACTAAATTTATACATAGAAATTAATTCATCTGCCACAGAGAGTTTCTTTCATCGAAGAAACGAATTCCTTTACCGTCGTTTCCACATGATTTATTCAACTTAAAAGAAAAAGCTGTTAGAAATGTTCAAAGTTTCGAGTCATTAGTAAACTCGTCTGTACGCACTGTACACGTTGAGAAGAAGATATTCGATGCATTTTGGAAACGCATTGGAACGGTGTAAGCTTTCATATTGATGAGGGTGGAGAACATCAATTACCAACGTGCAATATCTTCGATAATTGATAAACTTCATTAATAAACGCTCGCCCGCCCGTCTCTCGATTTTATTAAAAATCGAAAAAGGCCGCGGGAGTTGAAAAATTTTCACGTGACTCTAATTAGAACAATTTCACTTCGTTTATTCTCACGTCTTCGCGTAACAGCGATACGCGTGTATTTATCGTTGCAATTTAACGCGAATCATTGCGTTTAACGCGTTAAATAAAATTTTATTCTCCCGCGCAAGGAAGTAATATCGAAACAGAAGCACAATTAACTAAATAAATCCACTTACTTTCGTCGCAACGGTTTCGTTAATTACAGTCGTCCCTGTACGACACACTTGGCGATCCTTGTTGCCGACGTTAACGTCGAAAACTCCTCTCCTTTTTTATTTATGGGCAGGCTGGTTGAATCAGCGGCAGGGCGAAGTCGTTCGCTTGATTTTCATTCGCTTTCATCGGGCGACGACGCAGATCGGCCCCCAGGGTAGAAAATAAACGTCGTCGGCCGTGCTCTTCGTCCGTTTGTAACGCGATTACGCGCAAGGTTCTGCTTAATTCCCAAAGAGAGAGAGAGAGAGAGAGATCCGCGGTGCCGTTAATCAAACTGGCCGGGCAGTTTTTAATTCGCCGCCGGTTGCTACGTCGCGTCGAACGCGGCGCGCATGAACGAAACTAAGTTACCGCGTGGATAATGAACGCGCAATTATGGCAATCCGACGTCGGGTAATTCAGCCTCGGAGCGGACACCCGGGCTTCTCCGAATCGTGCACGCGGGAGAAACGTGCCACGTCCTCGTAATTGACGTGTTCAGAGCGCAAAAGACGCCCGATGATTCAAGAAGTTACGTTTCTTCCACTCTGTCTTCCGCTATTCCGGAAGGAAACATCGTACTTGAATCTAGCCAACAGCTGGGACATTCTCTTTTTTATAATTTGCTGATAATTGTAACGAACGTGTGACATTTGATGCTGTGTGACGCGATGCATAATAATATAGAACGGTCACTGAAAGACTGAATGATATAAAACAAAGGTAACTTTTACAGACACGCGCTTTTAAAATTTTCTGTTATTTTACTTGGAAATATAACTAATGGATTTTTTCAGTATTTTTTTTTCTATAACCTGCAGAAAAAAAAATGAAAAAAGATTGAAAAGAAACCAGTTATGACTTTTTCAAACCCTTCAGTTTTTCAGTGGCCACCCTGTTTAATATCTGAACAGACGTCTAGAGTGAAAGCTGTAACATGATAGATATAAATTTCTGAAGACAGTTTTTTGGGTCAATTGACACTCATTGGACTAATCCGTATAAACTGAACTTCTTGTTGCTTCTTACGAGCATGAATTGATCAATTGAAAAAATGGTGGAGCATATTGTTTTTCCAAAGACTGAGACCATGTATCGTTAACTCTTGTGTATTATACTTGTTCTAGCGAACCCGCAGTGCACGTTGATTTAAATTTAAACGATATCACACGAAATTTCGCGTTTAATACTATTTGAGCGATTATTTTCGATGCTGTGTCATTTTATTTGAAGCGATGCTGATACAGAAAAAGTCTGTCGAGGATTTGTTAGCTCTCTGAGACCCGATTTTTTCTTTAATTCGGTGAAGATCGTTCAAAATTGCTCGTGCAAACTCTCGTTTGTACTAGGTACTTTTAGATACTTTTAGATGAGCTTTTAATCGGAAGTAATGCACTCGTCTTTTCTTGGCAGAACTCGGTCGTTTCGACGGTGTAAATGTAGCTTAAGCGTAACATCAACCAGGTTGATACGTCGTATCAAGTGACGTCTGATTGTTCAACGTGAGAAGCCACTTAACGTAACTTCTGACGCGTCGTTATCCAATTTCAATCTTGTACCAGTGACTTGCGCGATTTGGCAGTTTTACGTTTCATAATCCCCCTGCGGGGACGATTACGCCTGTTATTTCCTACCATTTCTCTTGGCCAAATGTTTTCAAAAGGTTACTGCTTTATTGGCCTTAATTCAGTTACCTGCATATATATATATATATATATAGAGAGAGAGAGCCATATTAATTAATGCAGCGGTGACAAAAGTGGCGCGTTTGCGTCGATAACTCGGTGGCAAACGGTATTTGTTCGCGGCACGGCCGCCAGCCATGACCAATTTGTAGGTACTAACGAATCGATTGGTCGCGCATGTCGTGCAGGATCGTTGCCCGATGAAGATTAAGAAGCAACGGAAGCGTAAAACTGTCACGAATCGTGGCCAAGATAAGGCCACGATGGCGTGTCGAGCGTTCATTGAGAACGCCGAACGAACGGAGCAACGCGTGGCACAGGTTCCCTCAAGTTATGCGAAACGATCGATCGATCGAGGTTGAAGAAAGAATCGGATCGATCGGATCGATGGTTGGAATCGGTAATTTCTGGCTCTCTGCGCATCCTTCGGTCCAACGATTCCTCTTTTTCGAGAACGGAGCATTGATGGACGAAACTCGACGATTTTGTAGAGCTTCGACGTAGACGCGTGATTTATAAAATGGTTCGCGCCACGAGAGAAATTTTTCAGGAAACTCGCGTGCTTGAAAATACCGGCAGGAGTAGAAAGTAGAAAATTCTGGATTAGTCAGCCGTTCGCTGGTGGAGAAGTTTCGCTAGCCAATAGCCGTTCAATTTTGAGGGAATCCGTAATAAAATATAGCTAGAATATAAGTGTCACCCGGTATGAAGAACGCGCACTACAGCCAGCAGCACGGGAGTTTAATAAATATAAGAAATATTTTAAGAGATTTCTATTTTAAAATAGAAAACGCGCGTATAAATTCTGTTTCTCGAATAAATCTCTCTCGAAGTACGACAGCTTTGTTAAAATAAAAGGGAGGAAAATGTAGAATCCATCGATCGCTCTGTATATTCGGTTACGAAGCGAATCGAAAAAGATTAGCCCTGCTGTGACAAATCGATCGTTGCGTCGAATGTTAGAACGTTAGATTCTAAACAGTCGAGACGTTTTCTTTCTCCTTTTCTTTTTTCCTTTTTCTTTCTTTGTTTTAATTATTAACAGAACGAAGGATGACAGGTGGCTGAATGACAGCGGGCAATAAAGCGCGCGCACACGCAGCGCGATCGAACGAAATAACGTCGAATGACTATAGCGGCCGGGGATGAACTAGGAATTACACGGTGATTCGAGCGAGTTACACGCTGTATCGGCACGGTCGCATGAAAAATTAGTCCGCGGTCGACATTGAATTTTCAACAGCCGACTGAACTAATCGATCACTCGTTTGTATGACACGCGATACGTGCTGCCGTTGTATACACATGTATTTTATTAACTTCCGCCGCGGACCTAAACGACCTATCGGCGCCATCTTACGCACAATCGAGCCGCTGTCATTAGGGAAATTCTATAAGTCACATAAGTTATAAATTATCGTTGTTAATTACACTGGCGCGGGATCAACAAGTATGATAATAAATCAAGCGAGATTTCACAAGTACGTCATCTGATTATCTTAACCGATGAAAAATTACGAACCAATGAAGGGCGGGCGTCGCCTGTAATCTGTAATAACTTGTCACTCGCGTTAATTCATTAGCGTTCGCGTGTTCTTCTTTCCTCTCTCTTCTCTCTTTTTTCGAAAATTCCGTTTAATTAACATCGCACGTTTATTTAATTTCGACCGAATAAATCACGGGAGCAACCAGAGCGTGTTACACCGTCGCAAACTGCAACGTTCAATTTCGCGGCAGAGATTGGTAATAGCGCGGGCGCGCACAGTCAAAGTAGAAGTAGAAGTTACTAGGTCAGACAGCGCGCCACGGAAGCTTCCTTTTCACTAATAAAGCGTGCATTATGACGTTGAAACGCGGGGAAATATTAAACGCGGACCGCCAACGCTGCTCTCGCCGGCAAACACCACCCGCTCTCTCTCTCTCTCTCTCTCTCTCTCTCTCTCTCTTTCTCTCTCTCTCCCGAAATAACTCTCGCAGGCCAACTACAAAGTTAGTTCTCGAAACGGGTGCCGCCGCGGAACGGCCGCCTCCGTTTTCGCCAGCGTTAAATGTTAATCCGACAAACCCGCGGAGAACTCGTTTGTTTCATCGTGTCGATCCGTCGAAGAAACTTTATCCGCCAAGGCAAGTTAAACATCGCTGGAGCTGCAAGTGGGGGAGGGAGACGCGGAAAGTAACGCGCGGCTCTGCTCCTTTCCGCTTGACCACGATCTCTCGCGTCGTTCACGCTTCCTTGGCTCGGAGCGAGCGAGCGAGCGAGCGAGTTTGCCAAAGGGAAGGGGGGGGGGGGGGGGGGGGGGGGGGGGGGGGGGGGGGGGAAGAGAAAAGAAGGAGAGGAGAACGAGATGGAAGTGGCGAGAGCGCGAGAACGATAATCGCGGCGCCACGTGTGAAATCGAGTTAACGCTCCGGCTAACGCTGTTACAATTACTGCGTCGATCTGACGGTAATTCATTGAAACTAGCCTGGCTGTTGCGGCACGTATACGAGAGTGTCGAATATCGAGACCAGGATCGAAGACAGGCGGTTGTCATGAATGGCTGCGGTAATGACGATAATTCATCGCGTTCTACGTCACGTTTATGAAAAGCTGGAATATGAAGAGAGACAGAGAACGGTGCTCTGCTGATGGTCGAGGCCGTGTAACGCGCGGCAGAGAAAGGGGCGAGGGAACGAGGTTGTGGAGAAAGCGAGGGGGTGGAAGAGAGAGAGAGAGAGAGAGAGAGAGAGACGGAGGAACCATCGACTCGGTCCGGCGTAACGAAATATCCAGGTCCCAGGAGTGAAATAAAAGCAGGATCGTTTTCTCGATAGGATACGATCGGAGGAGGAAAAGGAGCGCGTGCACGAACGGAAAAACCAGCATTTGAAAATCGATACTTCCGATGCCCTCGAAACCAACTTTCCTGCCGCGAAAATTCCCCGTCCATTGTACGCTTCCATAATTGGCTACTTCCGCGCGTCGCTGTAGCCGCTCTCCGGCTTGCCGAAAAAACTCGTCGAGAATCGAAAAACCGACGAACCCTCCCCCTCGTCTCGTTGCGATCTATCTCCGCGTTTCCGCGCATATACAGATCCGCGAAACTTTTCCAAATAAGAGTTTCCTTTTCTCTTTCTCTGCTTCTCTCGACGTTTCGATCAACGACGTTCGTACCTACTTCCTCCGTATATTTTGAGAAACCGCGACAGAGGAGTTGAAATCGCATTAAAGTATCGGGGGGCAAAAGTGTGTACTCTCCAGACTGTGTACACTGCCGGATCGTATAGATTTAAGTTATTGTCATCGAGAGAGAATTCCGGGGAACAATGCGTCAGCCTCGATCGATCCTGATCCGTCTCTTTTATTGTGTCATCTCCGACCGATTCCTCTCTCTCTCTCTCTCTCTCTCTCCCCCCCTCTCTCTGTCTCTCTATCTAGCTGACTCTGAAACGCTCTCATCCGCCACAAGCGGAACAGTACTCGATGCTTTTGCCTGCGTTGATCCGTTCACGGGTGGCGGCTTCGAAAGCGACAGGTGCTAAAATTTTCAACCTTCGACTTGTCGACGTAGCACCCGTCCCAAGGTCTGTTTGTTACACGCTGCTCGACCTTGCAAGTCCTTGGCGAAGTTGTCGGACTGGTTTTTTAAAAACAGCTTCCATCCGACAGCAACGACGACCTCTTCACATCGAATATGTATACACACACACACACACACACATACTCGCACCTTCTGCCTCACCGGCAGACCTTTGACGCAATTTACCAAGTTTAGACACCCCGTGTGCTCCCGTGTGTCCCAGATAATAATCATCAATCATTCAGCCACGAGTGTACTCGCACATTCTTTTCCCTTTTCCAAAGAAAAGCAATTTCGTTTTCAATTAAAGCAACTATCTTTGTCGAATCTTCGCTAGCCGAACGAACGGCACTCGACCGAGTTTCAATTTCAGCCTCCACCGCGACTCGTTCCGCTCGATTCCGGCGAGGAGCGAGTCGTTCCTCCTTGGGACGTTCCTCGTTCCGCGAATTCGCGACTGCGTATCGCTTAACGCTCACCCAGATCTCAGGAGCGGAGCGGAACGGTGCCGGTCGTACGTTACAGTCGTCGTATCGTCGCGATCGATACGCGGCCTGTCCCTTAATAATACACTCTGTTCGATTTATACACCGCCTCGCGCCGCTTAGGTATGTCGTTTGATAACATTGTCGGTGAATATCTAATTCGGCCCGTGTTGCAGCTCGCTCGCGTTTCCATTGCGCGACCGCGCGTCGTTTTCAACGGCGCGAATCGCGATAATATGCCACGTACACGTGCACAATCGCGGACGAGCTCGCGAGTTTTCGCGAAAAGAACCATCCGCGCTGGGGAAAAACGATTCAAACTTTCGACTGATGCGAGACTTGAGAGCTGCAACGCGATTTGACAATTCCCTCCTCGATCTTCGACGAACGTTAGTTGTCGTATTGGTCGAGTAAAAAATTATTTCGTGTTTCAGCGATACGAGTTCTTTTCATATTTTAAACCAAGTTTGTCGAACCAAGTACCCGCCGTTTCGTTCGCGCCCATCTTTTACCTCATTTTTCAGGTAAAAACCGCAACATCGTCACTGTGGAACTTTTGTGCGATTTCTGGGCGAAAAACTGCGACACGTGATTTTCACAAGCTTCTTTTGTCAAGTCAACTTTACCTTGCCATTCTGTAGAGGCCGAAACAAATGGTACTCTGATGGTGCAAGCGCGCGACTATACGGTGGATGCGTCAAAACTTCCCAGCCAAGAAGAAGTTCGATTCATTAAATTTTTCAGTGTTAAATCACGCGGTACCCAAACAGCGAGCTGTTTTTTGTATCTGGCCTTTTCCAAATGGTTTAAAAATGGTTTTTGTGGTTCGATGTTTAGTTCCTTACCGATATCGTGGTTTTGCTCAAATTTTTCCACGATTTTATCGACTTTCCCAGCGATTGGTCGACCAGAGCGAAGTGTCAAAATTTCCAGATTGAAAACGTAAATTACGTTTAAATACTGCGTTATGTCCATCGAAAATGTTTTCAGCGACTTGAGTCGCTCTCTCCCCCTTTTTGCGATAAAATTTCAAAATGTATCGACCTTCTTCAATTTCACGCAATGACTTTCGACTGAATAAATGAGTATAATAAATGTAATAAAACTTTCTTTTTAATTACTTCGCGACGTATCTCTAGACGTGAAAATTGTGCGTATAATTTCACGTATTTGTTAACCTTCAGTTTGGAGAATTAAAGCCGGAAATTTCAAATTCACGTTCCGGTGGGTTGCTCTTTTGCAGTCTGCTCTTTCCTTCGAATCGAAGCGCGCGTAATTCGCGCCGCGAGTGTAACTCGATATTAAAACTCAAAGGGTTAAAGTTGTTACACCGGTTTCGGGATTTTCTCTGCCGAATCGCGTTTCATCGCCAATCTCTGTGAACGGGGGGACGTGAAACGCGAAATAAAATCGAGCACCCAGCGTCTAACGATACTACTCGAGGGTTGTGCCATTACCAGTCCACTCTGTTACTCTTTGAGAATTCGAAATTGAGGGAATTGGACTAAATTGAACTGAATTGTCGCTAGCGAGCGAAATATATTTCTGTCTCGAAAAACATGCTTCCTCGTGTTCATTTCGGCGACGAAGAGGAATGTTTGTCCCACGTATTCGGCGAGTGTCTTTCAACGAGCGGCGATTGCTAATGCAGCCACGTATGGCACGGAACGTTAATTGTACCGCGAACACGGCGTTGTACATGGTGTTCCGATATCATCGGCAGGTTTTCGCAAAAGACCTGGTGGGTGGGTGAGGGGGAGAATTCGTGCCCTCGACGATGCTCGACGACGCTCGCCGCGGCTCGAGTGGTTCGACCTCTCGAGCTGATTTAATGAGGAGAGTGGCTGAGGACAAGAGGCGGTTTTCGGTCGCGTTGCGCTTTTGCTCGCAGCTTCTGGCAAAAGTGTCTCGACGATGCCGTGGAAAATCAGGGAAATCCGACCAATCCTGCTTCGCTGCAGAGTTTCGTAATATTTTCTCTCTCTCTCTCTCTCTCTCTCTCTCTCTCTCTCTCTCTCTCTCTCAGCAACTCGTCTCTCT
This sequence comes from Melipona quadrifasciata, assembly GCA_001276565.1. Taxonomy (NCBI): domain Eukaryota; kingdom Metazoa; phylum Arthropoda; class Insecta; order Hymenoptera; family Apidae; genus Melipona; species Melipona quadrifasciata. Next base: position 1,538,638 of record KQ435794.1, on the reverse strand, counting down.
CGCGCGCGAGTATTCTCGGTAGTCGAGAAAAATACTCCGCCGAGTCGAAATGTAGGCCAGAGGCAGAGGGAGAAATCTAAAGCCCGGCGGATGACGAGAAAATCTCGATGTCGCGTTACACCGGGGCGGCGCGATATATTCGTCGGTATGACCGAACGACGCCTACTAACTCGGCTAACGGAATAATCGGGCGCACTTGACAGGTTAATCCAATGGATAATGAGGACAAAAGTTGAGACAGACTTTCGGTGTCCGTTCGTAGCACCGACGTTGGACGAATAATTCAGCGTGGCGGCTGTCGGTTTTCGTTATTGGCGTGGCAGTAACGCCGTAATGGATTCTTACTTAATAATGAGGTCCGACGCTTCCATTTCTTCCGAGGCCGCCGCGGCTGGCTATCAGTTCCATCGAATAATTTCTTTCGAGGTGATAACCTTCTCTCTCTCTCTCTCTCTCTCTGTACGCTCCCTTTATCGAAGATTTCTCCCTTTGCTCGGTAAAAGGGGGTAGTGGGCGGATAAGCAAGGGGGGAGAGGGATTTCCTGGGGTCGTAGAAGCTAAAGACCTTTTCACTGTTTCTCGTAAAAAGAAGAAGAAGAAGGAGAAGAAGAAGGGAAAGGAAAAGAAAATGGAGAAAAGAGAGGAAAGAGGAGGTGGATAAAGAAGGGTCGCGCTCGCCGTTTTACAGTCGATGGGGGAGGGAGGGTGCGTGTCGGTGCAGCGTAATCCGGCCTGATAAAATTTATCGGGCGACGGGAGTTTCGTAAAAAACAAACCGAAAGAAGGCCGATTAAAAGAGTTATCGTGGCGCGTGCGAGCGAGGCGCGCCGCGTCGGCGAAAATTCGCCCCGTTCGCCGTTTTCACGTTTCACGCTGGCCACCGCCACCGTGGAAAAGAGAGCAAGAAAGAGCCCCGGCGTGGCAGTCGGTGAGCGTCGAACAATTACCCCGGGAACGTTTTAATTGAAAGGAAATAATCCTGCGGACGGTTTTTGTCCGCGCTCGTTCCCCCGGCAAACGACCTGTTCTCACGCTTCACAGAGAGACACATGGGATCTCTATTTAGATTGAGACGCCTTGTCCCGCGTCGCGCGTCTCGGCCGTGTTTAAAAGCGTGCAGCGCAGTGGCGTCGACGTCGCTCGTGAAAGTGAAAGAGAGAGAGAGAGAGCGAGAGAGAGGGAAGTTGGCCGGAGTCGCTTTTAATTCGAATGCCGCGGCGTCGGCGTCCACCGCGCGTGTCTCAAAGCCGGCCGAGCGAGGCCGAGGGGTCAAAACGTGTCGCGTTTGCGGTGGCAAGAAAATGCACCCGGGCTGCACAAATTGCTTTTGACGAAGACGGGAAGAAAGGTCGAACGGTAACGGAGAACGGAGACAAGAAGGAGACTGGAGACTGACTTGGCCGCTGTCTTTCGAAAAACGTTTTTAATTTGGCGCCGGTTCGCGGTGCTGCGCGCTCGCATGGCCCCCCCGCGGTTCTGTTCATCGTCGTGGACGCGGTTGTTTCTCGCGTCGAACAACGTTTTAACGGGGCGGTTTTTGTATTCGCGATAAAAAGCTTGGGCGGGGAGACTTGAAAGAGGTTGTGCTTCGTGTCCCCTGCAGCTCTTTCCCCTCTCGGAGGAAGAAAGAGAACGAAAAGGGGGAACGAGGGGGGAGAGAGGCGACGGGGCCAGCCTGCGAATCTCTCGCCACGCGTATTTCTTGCCGGTTTAGCGAATTTTTTGCTCGTCGAGTAATTAAAAAAATTCGGAACAGAATAGAGCGTTAGAGGTGCATAGTGGGTGGTAGCTAGCCGTGGCCGCCGCAGTCTGCCACGTGACGTGCCCCGGCGATAGGTCCAGGAAGAAGAAGCAGAGCGCGGCGAGCACGGCGTCGTATTTTGCGGCGAACCGACCCTCGAGAATCGATATTTCACAGCGTTCTACGCCAATGGTGCCTGGGCGATTTCTGCCCGCTGCCAACAACGCGCGTCTGGCCGAAAATACCGGCGCGGCGGTGTTCGCGCGGTTGTTGATCCTGCAGACAGACGCGCGCGGATCGTGTAATCTCGCGTGCGTGTGCCCGGTTGCGGTTAAACACGCGCGCGTAAGGTTTCCGTTACTTCGGAGTCGAGTGGCGCTTGCACCGCGAAAAAAACCAGCCGAGATTCGAGATTTTCTAGGGCCCTTCAACGAAATTACGTTCGAGGGGCGAACGGCTGCCGCGTACGCGCGCGATAATTGAAGAATTTCCTCGCCGACCGGCCCCCGCCGGCGTCCCTCTGGTCTTCTAGCGAAATTCGCCGGATCGATCGCTTCGTCGTTTAACTTTCCCGCGGGAAGCAACGGAAAAAACTCCGATTGTAAAATCGGTATTTCTTTTTGCCAGATTTCGCGATGATTCGCGCGCCGCGCCGCGTTCCGGCTATTTATTTCTGTCGACGGCGTGAACGGTGAAATTACGCGTCGCGTAGCTTCGCGCAGCTCGTATCGATAAAGATCTACAATCCCGACCGTTTTTCTGCTTTCATCAATCTCCTCTTAGCAGCTGAAATCCTGAAACGGGAGGTTGCGTTCTCTCGATGTGTGTGTGTGTGTGTATGTGTGTGTGTGCTTTACAGCCGTCGGATCGTAGTGCGTTACATTTATTACCGATTCTTTATAGACTTTAAAGCGTTGATTGTATTGCAGCTCATTCGTCACTGCACGGTGCTTTCATTTATTTGCCCCCTCCTCCCCTCCCCCCGTTCTTTTGCTTATTGATTTGCATTCGCCAGTGCCGGCGACCGTAGCGTAATAAAGTCCGTGCTACCGCTGTTCCTGCATTCGCTACGGCTTTTCATTAAATATTGGTCTTGTCTCTCGTAAACGAGCACAAGAAACTGCGCTCGCTCCATTTCCGTAACACACGGTTTGTTATCGAACGCAAATATCGAGAGAGAGGGAGCTCGGATGTTTTGCGACTCGTTAAAAGTTCCGCGAATTGACATCACCGGTCATTTAGGAAATCACAAGAGCCCCTTCCAAATATCGATGTCAACGCGTGTGGCGGCGCGCAGACTTTCTCAAACTGGTCGAGATAAAAAAGAGAAACGGCCCGAGTGAAAGAAGATCGTCGAAGACGCTGTCGGAACAGCGGAAAGTCGTCGAGAAAAAGTGAAATAGAAATCTTCTCTTTGTCACTTTGGCACTCGCGTCTGGAAAAGTTTATCACGCTCCGAAAGATTACCCCTCCTGCTCGCTTAATTTAACTCGGCGACGCGACGCGGCGATGCAGCGACGTATGACACGTCCCAACACGCTTCTAAAAATAGCATTACACTTTCTTGCCGGACACTTCCAGGCGCTGGCAATCTTTAGTATTTTCCTTTGTTGCTATCTACTTTTGTTTCAACAAGTGTCCGCGGTAATGCGGTTACGGTTTCAAATGTAATTTATCGGCTTGGAACTCGCGGTAAAAGTTGCTTCGAAAATTTGTTATCTTCCCCGGACACAGCGGGGAGGGGGGCGTTCAACCCATTAAGGAACAAGCGGCATTTTCTGCTTCCTTTCAATCTCCGACTAACGTTAAACGAATCTTTGGAATTTCTTTTCCAAAGCAGCTACGACGTCGGAGAGAACAAGAAAAGGAAAAGAACTGCACGACTTGTACCCGAGTACGATTCGTCTCACTGAAAGGCCCAGAAGTAACTGTGACTGACTAGAAAATGATGACGACTTTTTGGCATAAAATTTTATCGGTATGCAAACATTCGAATCAATGCAAAACAAATTACAAGCGCGATCGCTCAGTATCAGACAACGCCACTCCTACTCGAGGTCTACCCCACGTCCCCTCCCCCGAATCACGTGACCTAACTCAACCAATCGCTAATTTTCGTTGCATCAGCGTTGCACCTGAAGAGGTCCGACTTTCTGGAAACGTTTACAAAACTTTTGTAGTTGCCACTTCTCGCGTCATGGTCGCCGAAAATTCAGCTGCCGTTTTAAGATGCACGTTCGCGGCGGTAACGAGCAAGCACAGCTCGAGCCTCGATTTCTTGTCGCGTCGCGCCAGTGGAAACGACGCTTGCGTTGCCGTTTCATTTACCGTTCCGGGAACGGCAGATCTTGAATCAGGATTAAATTGGCCCGAATTGGCTGCTGCTGCGTCCCACTCCCCCTTCCCCCCTCCGGCCCTTCCTGCCTCCCCGCCGCGATCAGGGGGCGAAGTTCTTCTTTCTGACGGCGCGACTAGATCTCGAAGTAGCTGTTCTTCGAAGGAGGGAAAGGGCCCGGAGCAAAGCCCCCTATAATCCGTTTACGGAAGGGGAGGGTGGGCTAGTCCTGGTTGGCTGGTGTAGCAAGAAGAAAGCTAATAATCGTGCACTTTTCTTCCGGCAACTCGCTGCGCTTGCAAAACGCCATTTTTCGCTCCTTCTCTCTCACTCTTTCTCTTTGCCTTCCTCCTTCCTTTATCATCTTAGTTTCTTCCTTCCCGCGTTCGTTTCGCCGCGACCCTCGGGCCTATTCCTTTATTCCCGCAAGGCTCCCCCTCTCTTAGGTGGTGACTCTGGTTTAGATTTGAAACGCGACTACGGCCGACGGTCCCTTTTAACGCGGAATTGACTTACACCCTCGTATAATAGGCGGGAATTACCGGGGAATTATTAGATGTAAACTGATTCTCCGCAGGGACGCAGAGAGCGGCAGGGACGGGTACCTGCGGGATAGAAAGGCGAGGAGCGGCGATGCTGGCGAGAAAATTGGAGAAGCGAGGCTAACGAAGATCGGCTTGAAGCTGCTTCCGTGTTACCGGGACAGGTAAGTCGATAAGATTTCCAGGCGAACGACGACGACGACGACGACGAAAACGGGCTGGCGGGGGTGGAAAAAAGTCGGGAGTGGAAGCGTGTCGCGTGGAAGTTGGCGACAACCTAGTTAGCATGATTTCGTGCAGGCTCTGGCTTTTCGACGTCGCGAATCGCCGCCGATAGGCCGCGTTATCGCGTCGATAACGAATTTACGGCACATCACGCTAGAGAAAACGCGCGCGTGGAAAAACAACGGACGGTTGCATGCGACGAGCACGTTCGACGAATCCGTCGTTCGCTGATATTACAAATAGCAAGGTTCGCAGCGCGGAATATGCAGTAATATCGTTAGTCGGAGGGTGTTGCACGAGTTGTTATTCGAGTAGTAAATGAAACTGCCCTGTCAACCTTATTAACGACGTTCGTGTTTCACGGATTTCCCCGTAAATGTTTCTTTTACGAGCGATCGATCGTAAATTTTGTACACCGTTGCCGCGCATCCGAGGCTACGTTCGTAGCAGAGAGAAAGAGGGAAATTCTCTGATTCTCGCAGTTCTGTTTGCGAAATCATCATCATAAAAAAAAAAAAAAAAAGAGAGAGAAAAAAGAAGTGGACAACGATCGCGATGTTAACGCTCAGAAACATCAAAGTGGTCGAAATGATCAATTCTCAACAATTTTCCATCGAAATTTACAATTTTATCGACAATCGTTTACAATTTAAACGACTCTTTTTTTTTCCTTTTTTTAATATACGAACGAAAGTTTACGTTTTCCTCTCGCATTATGTATCCTTTCGTGCGATACTGTTTGCAAAATCATCGAACGCGCTCGAGTCACGCGTAAAATCATACGTCGTACCGGGAACCATGAATAAACTGGGAATTTGCTGCCGAGCAAATATAATACTCGAGCCGAAAGCCGGAGAAGTTTCAAGCGGTCAAGCGTGGGCCGGCGTTATTTTCATCTTTTTAACACGAATCGGGCCACTTCTGGGTGCAGGTGTTAACGATCCCATCTCTCCGGCCGGAGAGAATAACCAAAACAGGGCGTTCCGATAATCGATCGTACGAGCGAGTGCAAGTCGCAGCCCGGCGCGAGTCACCGGGTGGTAATCAGCCTCTGATAAATAATCGACGACGGAAACGCCGGCCGATTCTTTCGGAGCGGCGGCATAATGGAAGCCCGCGGTGGGAGAGAGTCTCGGATTCAGTTTGACCGGTTGAAAAGCAATTAACAGAGATTGTTCAGCTGCGTTTACCGTCGCTTTTCATCCGGAATTTCGAATACGGGCCGCAAGGTGGCTGCACGAAAATGGCCAGAAAGTCAATATCGCCGCAACGAGCGGTCGCGTGAAAGATTAATGAAAGTCCCGGAACTTCTCCGGGACATTTGTCCAGCGGGGTTTGGGGGAGGTTCGCGTTTCTCCGAGCGTCTCTCGTCTCCGCCGAGGGCACCACCACTGGCCGTGTTCGCTCGACGACGAGCACGACCAAGAAAAAAGAAAAAAAGAAAAAAAGAAAAAAAAGAAGAAAGAAAGAAAAAACCCGATTCTAGCGGAATCGAACGGAATCGACTGAAACTGGGTT
>KQ435794.1:1485443-1499347 GCA_001276565.1 Melipona quadrifasciata | reverse complement strand
TTGAATCGAAACGAAATCGAAATTGATCGCCGTTTTGTTTACGGTTTGGCGACCAGTGAGCCCACGACGGTCGTCACTTCGCGTTATACATCTTTATCACGACGACGATGGATCGTAATTTTAGACGAAGCTTCAAACGACACACTCCAACGCGAAAAAAGAAAGAAATTACTCTGTATATATTACACGTCGATTTCCCGGAGCTCCTCGGAGTTATAAAGTAGTTTGTACGCGGTCAGAACTGGCTTTTCCGCACGTCCGAGGCTTACAAATCGCATCCCCGGTACCGTGCTTATATCGGAAAAGAATTGCCCCGCTCGAGAATCCAATTCATATTGCGTTACAGCCGGAGAGCCGGTAATAGACGTATTGTCGATCGCGGAGGAAAATCGACGATACGCCGCTTTATGTTCCGCGCCGTCGGGAAACTCGAATGAATTAACCGGATCCAGAAGCGAGAACCGAAGCGGCGAGACGGAGTGGAGGGAGTTGGAAGGTATATATTCAACGAGTTCCCGTAAACCGTTTGAATGCGAATAGCCGTCGATGAACAAGCGAACTTCGACTTCGTCCCGGTCTCTTCTACGCCGCGAAAAATTAATAACTCGGCGCGGCGCGGCATCTCTGCTGCGAAATATTGCCGGGAATCGGAGAGACGGACGTCTCGATGGGATTGCGGAACGGAGAAGCGTGAAAACGTTATTTATCAATTGCCGTTTCGACGACGTTTAACCTTAACTCGACGAGTTAAATTGCCAGCCGCTCCACGGACGATTTCACGTTCGATGGCGACAGCGCGAAACTCACGTCGCCCCGACCACGGGCCGAATTATCTCTCTCTCCCGTCGACGCGTACGTATTCATAGGTGAATGACGTTGCAGCACTAGCCAACTGGCAGGGCGTATTGGCAGCGAAACAATTTCTCGCGCGCCGAGGTCGTTAACCATCCCCGCCGAGTGGCAGTTTTCACGACCGCCGAGCGAAATCGAAGGCCAACGGACGAGTAGGACGAGCGTCGGCAGGCGAGCTGGCGGTGGTGGTGGTGGTGGTGGTGGTGAGCGCGACGTGGATGAGGGTCGATCCGAAAGTATGCGCGTCCGTTGAAAGATTCATCGTCGAGAGGGAAATGGCGCGAAAAGAGAGGCCAGACGAGAGGCCAGACGGAGGAGAGAAAGAGAGAGCCGGTTCGCGGCGTCTCGTCCTCTCGCTCCGACGCGAGAGACCCGACTGTACCCGGGACTTTCAGCCCGTACTTATCAGTGTGTGATAATGGTAGGCCAGTGGTCAGTCGAGCGTCACCAGATACCTCTCTCTGTGTACCTGCGTCCAGCCAAGGGGACAGTGAATTCCATCGGAACCTGATCCGTACCCTCGATCTCTCCGACATTTTACCTCTGCTTTTACAAATATTCGGGAATCGCTGCTCGAGCGGATGGCGAGACGCGAGATAGCAGAGTCTGGAGGAGGGGGAGGGGGGTGTGGAGTTGAATGGCCTCTCGTAGTTCGTGAACTAGTAGTCATTCTCTCTCTCTCTCTCTCCCTCTCTCTCTCTTTTTCTCTGTCTCTCGAGTCTTTCACGCGTTCGATGAAAGTCGAACCTGGGAAGTATGGAAGCTGGATCGGGCAACGTCTGCGGAAGACGAGAATAAGTATTCCGAGCAACGATCCGGTTCGGGCTAATTTCGACCGCGATAACGAGAATAACGCCCGATAATGAAACTGGATGTCTGGGGTCGGCCGTGTCACGGCATAATAATCGCTGGGAGATGGATGTCTACGGTTCTTAACGCCGGAGACTGGTTCCTGAGACTGGTTTCTCGAATTTCTGATGTAGCGCAGTTTAATCACCTTTCTTTCTTTTTCTCACGATGGCGGCCAGACTGTTCGACGATTCTCGAAGGGTGTGCATTGTTTGCTCGCATTACACGAGCACTCGTATCGACCTCGTAGATGGTCTAAACGGAGGTTCGAGACGGGGCGCGATGCGAGCACACGACAATCCGGAATTCTCTTTTCCACCCTTTAGCCAGTGCCAACCCCTGCGGGACTCTCCACTAGCCGGCAGACAGTCGCTGCTGCTTTCCAAGCTGGTTAGTTTACTCGCGATAGATTGCGAAAAAGGAGAGGTCTCGACATGTGTCTCGCCGTACGAGGGATTACCGGCGGATCGTGTCTGAACGGGGTAGTTTGCCGGGCTCTGCGGTTGTTCGGTGATCCATCGATCGGTGTTACAGCGTCCTTAACGATCCATTTCGGATACTTATACGGCAATATTGGCTCGTCGAATTGAAACGAAACATTTCACATTCCACGTTTTTAGTAGTACGGTGCTAAACCATTCGGATGTCTCGTTGATTCATACTAGAACTGTCAAAATGGTCAATGAAACGACCAATTTTTTTGTGTAATTTTGTGTATATCTGTAATAGTGTATTTTTAGGCACTCGAGTATATTATAAACTATTTCTCGTTCCTTGCCGTTAAATTTAAATTGAAAAATACAGAAAAGTACGACGATGGTTCAAATTATAAAATTATGAAAATGAGACATTCGTTTCTTGGACGATTTTTCTAAATAACGAGATTGTTCACTTTTCCGATTTTATTAAAATGATGACATATTATCACTTAAAGTGATTTAGCGGGAGTAATCCAGAAAATCGGGCCTCTGCAGGTGCAACGCTAATGCAACGAAAATTAGCGACTGGTCGATTTGGGTCACGTGATTCGTGAGGGGGCGTGGCGTAGACCTCGAGTAGGAATGGCGTTGTCTGGTACTGAGCGATCGCGCCTGTAATTTGTTTTCTATCGATTTCAATGTTTGCGTATCGATAAAATTTTATGGCAAAAGAGTCGTCTTCGTTTCCTAGTCAGAACAATTATTTCTGGGCCTTTCAGTGAGACAAATCGTACTGGGGTACAAATCGTGCAGTTTTATATATATGTACTTACATACATTTAAATGCACGTAAATAACTGATTTCCTTATCGAAGTACGTAGTTGGTAATTTTCATACAAATTTGCTCACTTCCCGATATTAATAAAAAGATGAGAGATAGCCAAAGTTTTAACCGATTAGTTCCATCGTGCAACCGGGTAACACCGTAAATTCGAAGTTTCCACGTCAGATTTACTTTCGCGATCTGAATTCAATGTTCTACGAAATTATTCGGGCCAACGTATGACCAACTGTTCTACAAACTTCGTTCCGAATTTACAATCTGGCATCTGGTTCGATACCGAGGTAGAGAGCCGGCGATAAATTCGGCCGGATTTCTTGATTTTATCGTTCCCGGTGTGTTATTTCGCTTCGACACAGCCGAACGTTCAACGAACCATAGTTCCGTGTATTTCGCCCGAGCAATCAGGCAAGTTCCGAAGCCGAAAGGGACTGCTTACGTTCGAATCGAGCGGCGTGGATCATTGTTGACAGAGATACGACTCTACCGTTTGGTAATCGTCGCAGTTTGCACGGGAACGTAGCCTGTGTGATGACTGGTTGCGATTCAGCCGGGCGATTCGTCTCGGTAACGGAGATTTCGGTGAAATGCGTCGCTAAACGCTTGTTGCCACGCGCCAAATCGAGCGTATTCCACGGTACGAATCGTCGCCAGTATCTCGTCTGATAGTTCGGTGGTTTTGGCTGAGGCTTCAACCCCCCGTGTTTAATTGACCGTGGGAGCGTCTCGCGAAAATATATAACTAAGAGGAAATCAAAAATCGAGGAACGACGATGATCGCGTTTCATCTTGAAAGGAAAGGAAGAAAAAGACAGAAAGAGGGATATACAGACAGACAGCCGCAATGCGTCGAATAATGCACCGATGAGGGGAGTGGGGGGAAAAAAAGTGGAAGAAAAAGAAAAAAAAAAACAGGCGGAGTGAAAAGAGAAGAAGAGCGAATGTCACGCTTCACGAACTGCCGGCTCTTTTTACTCGTCGCGCACGCGAATGCATTCCTGTCAAGCATACCGCACGCGTGTGTATTATGTGTTCGAATAAATTTGAATACGAATGAACGTACGATGAAAAAGAACGGTGTGTGGTGATGCTCGGTGGGACGACGAGAGAAAGCAGGACACCGATTGCGAGAAGCGAGGAGAAGTGAAGAGAAGGGGAGTGATAAAGAGAAAAACGGAGAAAAAACGAAAGATAGCGCGAGAATGGGGGGAAAAAAAAGAATACGAAACGATCGAGTGGTTGTTTCTCTCTAGACCCCGGCGAGAGTCACTATCGCTGCCGAGGGGAAAATTAAAATAAATCGTCGCCCCGCTTGGAAAATCGACAGTCGAAATCGACAGCTGCCAATTAATCGACCGACTGTATCCTCTCTCGTTCTTGGCGCTGTGTTGCCCGGATTTTATCTTTTAATTGGCGGGGGACATTGGCCTCGGTCGGATTAGCCGTTACTCTCCAGACTTTGAAAGATCAATAAAGCTTGCCGCGCGCTCGGCGGTGTGCTCGAAACCCCGCGCTATCTTTCAGCTACGGCGATCCGCCAACTCTTGCTGCAAGATTGCGTCCAGTGTACGTCAATATTTTTCTGCTCGTGCCGATCACCGCGGGTAGAAGGATGAGGGGAGCGGCGGGAGAAGGGAAAATACCGTGGCGGATGACGCATCGTCAACGAAACACCGCGGAATCTCTCACTCGTCTCCGCTTTCTATACAGATTTACGCAACAATTCGCTCGCGTTGTTTCTCGTTTCTGGACCGAGTGCTCGACTCGACTGCCGACACGAAAAACGTTACCATAGAAATCAGCCTCCCCTCTTCGCCTAAACAAGCGTCCCCCGGTGGACGCTTTTAATCACGAAGATATATTTTCTCTTTTTTCTAAATAATCCGCAGTCATCGAGTGGCGTTTCCCTTTTATCACTGAAAGTGACTTTAGCGGGAGTAAGCCAGATAATCGGGCCTCTTCAGGTGCAACGCTAATGCAACGAAAATTAGCGATTGGTTGATTTGGGTCACGTGATTTGTGAAGGGGCGTGGAATAGACCTCGAGTAGGAGTGGCGTTGTTTGGTAATTTGTTTTGAATCGATTCAAATGTTTGCATATCAATAAAATTTTCAGTTGCTTCTGGGCCTTTCAGCGAGACGAATCGTACTGAGGTACAAGTCGTGCAGTTTCTCTCTCTCTCTCTTTTTTCTGCTATTTGAACGAAATATTTGATCCTTTGACAAAGCGGGCCGTGTTTTCCATAAACAGTATACACAACGTTTCAAAGTCGGCGCGCGATGACGCGCGAACCCGAACGCCCGCTTCCAGCTCGGCGGGGGGGAGGGAGGGATGGGGGGGGCGGACTAGTGAACTGTCAAAAGGGGTAATTGCTCGCGGTGGAAAGGACGAAAAATGGCCGCATTTAAATGCCAAAGCGAGGAGTGATAAATTAATCGACGCCGGACAGCGAGTTAATTGTTCCCTTCGGCGGTAACAAATGGGAATGCGGAGGGTATTATCGTTAGGCCGGGAAAAATATTACCGGGATAAAACCGTGCAGTCGGCTTATAGAGATATATATTTAATTAGCGGCACACAAACGTGCTGCCTCGATCCGACGGTAACCAACCAAAGAGAGAGAGAGAGAGAGTGAGAGAGGAGAGGTCTGTGCTTTTCTCTTACCGACTTGCTGACCCTCTTGTTCCATGTAGCACGCACACGCGCGCACACCCGCGATACCGAGTATCACCGGGGCTACGCAAGGGTGAAACCACCATATTGCGAACGTGCGTGAAGGATGTACCTGAACACGGTGTTTCCATTTCGTTCGACAAAATAGACCGTCCCCTCTCGCTAACGCAACGATGTACTGCCAATTGGAGACCCTCCGTGCTATTCTTCGCAGAGGTATATAATAAACCTCTGCGTCCAGATACGCAGGGGTGAACCGATGGATTCAAGGCATCTTCTTCATAGTCGTCCGTCTCTCGCAATTGTGTCAGGAACTTTATGTTCGGTTTCTTTGCTATCTCTCTCTATTTTTACTTGCGTGGAACGTGTTGCATCACTGATATTACACCAACTGAGATTCTGCCTTCGTATCGAGAGATGTAACACTTCAATTCATCCCGTGTAACGCGATGCTCGTGCAGCTTTTTCACATAGATTTTACGTACAGTTTTTTCGCTTTTAGCTTCCTGGCTAGAATTCTAAGATTCTAGCTTTCCGTGTACGTGCGGGGAGGTAAACGTTGAGAGCGTGAAGGCGCGCGTCGTTGCCTTTGACAGGTAAAACGTAAACTTGACTCGCACATGCGTACATTCTTTAATCTCGAATTGAATTTTACGCGTTGTTTAACAATTATTCCTAGACTAGAATTAAATTGCGTTAAATATATGCAATTAGTCAAAGAGTGATTTCCTTTTCCTTTTTCTTTTTCTTTTTAGCAGATAACTCGAGATGTAATTAACATCATTCTAAACCGCAAATTCATTGCGCAATCTAACAACCAACTGTTCGCACTTGTTTTAGAAGAGAGAAACGCGCGATTTCGATAACAGTTGTTCGTCTGGCGTCGTTTTCAATCGAAAAGGAAAAGAAAAGAAGCCTCAAAGCTGAAAGCTTGTCGATGAGGGTATCGAAATATTTGTTCTTGAAACTGTCTTTTCTAAAACGGAATAAAAAGATAATCGAACACAAGTAATGGACATTGTTCTGTCGTTTGCACACACACACACACACACACACGCGCGCAAAAGAAACAAGACATTTTGCCCAACTTAATACAAGAGAATCTCTTCGTCTACGTTTTCACTTGAGATTTTGACTTTCGCTCAATGGAGTGATGCATTTTCGAAATGAAGCGCAATTCCCGGAGATTACGAGGCAACTAATTAGACACACCCGACAGATCTTGTCGTCGGTCTGATACAGTTCTGCGTGCAGTCCTATCTAGCCGTGACTTCACAGGAGCTGAATTCACGTCGAAGATCAGCCGCGATTGATAACTGATTCGCAGGTAGCGCGCGTTGCGCTGTCTCTTAATTAAGCCGCGGGCCTTAGCCGCGATTTGCATACATGCATAAGCACGTGCGTGCGCACATTCTGCACAATCTCAAAGTTCGGAAGATTCTCGACGTGCCATCGCGGATAGGAAACTACCTATGAAGATGATGGTGCAGGCGCATTGCAACTATCTATCTGCAATCGCAAGTTACTGATGGGTGCTTAATATACGTACACACGTACATACATGTACATATACATATGTGCAATGTACTTAGGTTGTTGGCGAAAGTATACGAATACTTGCAGAAGCTGTCTACGAGTACATCACGTGTCTTGTACGAAATTTCATCATCACGCGTATTTGCTCTGTACTTGCGTATTCTACTCTTCGAGAAGTTTGAGATATAAATAAGTAAACGTGAAGAGCCAGCGCGTGAATTATCGATGGAGTCGAGGAGAAAGAGAGATTCCGTTTATTTCAAAAAGTCATCGTTGTTACGCCGTTATCTTTTTTAGTTATTAAATAAATAAACTAAACTATCTCGGTACGAATTGTCGAGTATCGCCGATGGTTTAATGGATCATCGTTTACGTATATTGAACGCGCGCAAAATCAATTTTCGCTCGTAGAAGAATCATTCGGACCGACCGAAAATGCATCGTTGTAAATTCATCGAACCCGCGGGCGTTCGAAGAAACGAAAGAACCAGGTCTCGAAGATGCACGGAGATATAAAATTTTTATACTCCGATAACTGGCAGACGTTGGGAGGGAAGGCGCGACGGAGAAGGCGACGCGAGGTAGGAAGAGACGTCGCCGCGTATGAGTTTGGCCGGGAGAGAGGCTCGCTCGTTCGAGCCGAAAACAGGCATCCCTGAGGGATCGATGCAAGAAATGCATAGGAGGAGTGGCTGGCACGGGTCACCAGCGACGTAGGAAGCCCGGTGAACGATCGTCGAGCGAAATCGCGACTCGTGCAGCGATGCAGAAAACTCCGGAGACGACCAGAGAGACACATTGCGGCCGGAGGAAAGGATCGGGTTCTCTCGTTGTTCTCGCTGTGCTAACTCTCGAACAGGAGGCCTGGCCTCCCCTCTGCAGCGATATTTTCTTATATTATATTCTCTCCCGCGGTTTGTTGCATTAATCGAGTCACAATCCAGTCCTCGAAACCGTGAGCAACGAGCGCGGATTCCGCGCGAAGGGAGATAAATTATTTGGCCGCCGCGACGGGTTTAATGGATCGTTGAAATTTTTCGTCTCGATAAGCTCCGAACGATCCCCGCTTGTAATTCCCCGGAAGAAGAAGAGCAATCGAAATTTTCGGACGGTGTAATTCCGCGGAGCAGCGATCCCGGTGAACGATCGTGTGTCCGGCTGTCGAAGGCATTACTCGTGGACAAAACGCCGAGGAATTCGACTTCCTTTCCTCCGCTAGACTCTCTCACTCTCTCTCTCTCTCTCTCTCTCTCCTTCTCTATAGGAGTAGATGAATCGGATTGCTCCGTCGCTGTCCCCGCTGGTTCTCTTGCAATTAGTTTTCACGATGCTTTTGCACGGAACATTTACGTCGTACGTGGGGAGAGGGAGGGGAGGGGGGGGGGGAATTATACGGCTTCCTATAGTCGCCGGAATACCCGCAGAAGAATCGCGTTCGCCCTTTTTCCTTTCGCTTTCTTTTCTTCCTTTCTCGTCGCAATGTCTCCCTCCAACCGTACGAACGTGCTGAATTTGATGAAATTTGGCATAAATGTAGTTTTCGAAAAAGTATTTGACACGTGTTCCTCTTTTCTTTTTCATCGGCAATCGGCAAATGTCGAAGGGGCGAATACCTCCCTCAAAGTTAAAAGATACAGTTTTTGTGTAAATTGACGAGATTAGTGTTTTTTTTTTTTTCGAGAAAACCATTTGTTCAAACTATGTATTAGAAAAATTGTATTTTTTTATCACTTCTCGATGGTTTCTCCATGTTCAAGCACAAATTACGGATAAATTGGCATTTTAGTCTTTGCATTGCAAAAGAATTCATTTCCAAATCTTTCTCGCTGGAAATGCGAATAACTAAACAGATACTTCACTTTTGGAGAAGTTTGCCCCGTCGTCAAAGAATGATAGAAAATACATTTCCCTCGGAAAGTATGTACCTTTCTCGATGGCGGATCTGACAAGGTCCCGCATGCATGACTAGTTATCGAAGCGCTGCTACATCTAAATTCGGATACGCCGAGTTAGAATATCGGAAGGTATCCGAATTGGACGTTGTAGCTTGTACAATCTAGCTGAGGAGAAGATACGAAACTGATACGGTAAAATACGCGCGGTCAAGTGTAGCTAGAGAATCGCCGGAGCGGAATCGCTATGCATCCGGCGTTTCTCGCAACAAGGAAACGTCGAAACACACACAAACGCACACACACACAAATATATACGCGAAGATCGGCAACGAAAATAAAAATGCATTAGAGACGTATCTCTGGCGGAAGGAAACATGTTCCTTAGACAGACTGAGGGGCTGAGGAACTCGCGGTAAAAGACAAAGCCTGAAAAGGAGGACGCGACGGATTTCTCAAAAGAATCCATATACCGGGTTTATTCCGGAAAGCCGCGATGAGCTCACGTCCCATCGGTTTCTATGGGTGCACGATACAGAAAGACTGTTGTGCCGTTTGTACGTAGTCGCGAGCTCCCCTCTCTCGGGCCCGACCATTTTCCGCCTTGGAATCTCTCCCGACCGCGGCCTCTCCCTCCCCTCGCCAACCTTCGTCCGACGTTCGTCTACGGAACATCGTGCGGACTGATTTCGACCAGTCGATAGCTAGCCGAAAATTAGAAAATGCCGGCACGCCTGCAACGGAAACAATTATTTCGCTTCAAAGTCTCATGAAGTACGTGCGATGACTGCGAGAAGCACGACCCGTCCCGGCCGAATAGCTCTTCCCTTATTGTTTCCTATTTCGCACGCGACTCTTCCCTCCCCTATCTATCCGGTCTCGTATCTTGGCCATGTCTCAAAGGACAGCGCCCAGAGCTCGCTCTGAAATATTTACAAATTCCACGGTCGAAACTTTTCGAAGTCCGCGAAGAGGGAGAGAGAAAGAGAGACGGAACAGGAGGAAAGAGAAAGAAGAGGCAAGATGTACATGGCAGGGAGGAAAGGTGACTTTTGTATGTCCCTCGTTGGCCCGTGTATCAAGTTGCCCTCTCAGTTGCCTGTCGGGGCTAACAGAAACAAAGAGCTTGCGAATTTCTTCGCGACGATCGTGTCCACGTCCAGCTCTGCGGACGAGTAACTTGTTCCTCGGGTTCTGTCCTTTGCCCCGCGTCCCTTCTATTTACGGATAAATATTGAACCGCATGCGCTATCGGATAGCCGGCCGCTGGGACAAAATTGGCGCTGACTCTTTCTTCCCCTTTCTTTTTCTTTCTTCTCTTTTTTTTTTTTTTTTGCCAGTTTCGTAGACACGCGGACACTTTTCGTGAAATAGTCAATCCGATCGTTTCGATCGTTTCAGTGGCACGGGGTATTTAACTTTCGCGGTGTAACTGCGAAAAATAAATAAATACGCCAAAGTAGATAGAGATTGGATTTGATTGGAAGGAAAGTAATTGAAAGAGGAAGCTTCGATACGACTGACGACGATACGGCGCCATAATCGAAACCGAGCGCACTGTAAGGTTTTAGTTACGTAGCTAATTCGGCTAACTCGTGTGTCGGTTCGATTTATTTCAACAGGAGGCGCGCAAAGTCGAAACTTTCATCGATAACATTGCCCTGTTCCAGCGGACGGTTATAAAGCAGTTAAGTCCCGCTCAGTGTGATTTATGAACGACACGGCAAATCTCATTTCGCCTCGCCACTTTCCGTTTTTCTCCTCCTTCTCGCCCCCTCGATTTCTCGCCTTGCCTCCCTTTTTTCTGTCTTTCATTTCCCACTTACTCCACTTCCCTTTCGCTGGCTCGCTGTTTTCCCTTCGCTTTTTGCTCGCGTTCTCTACGCGCGCCGATACCGCGCGCGAAAAGTCGACGGGCAACGCTCCCGCGGGGAGCTTCATTCGAGGTATCGAGGATAGATTATCAATCATTAAACAATTTTCCCTGGCAAGCGCGCGAAATCATAGACGAATACCGCGGCGGAAACGGGAACCCATTAATCTTCGGAGACCGGTCGTGCCGAATAAAAACGTTTTCTCTCTGTTCTTTTCACGTCGCAGCGCGGGGACACGCAAACTCCGCGCCAACGTGCCCTCCTGACGGAATCCGCGAACACCGGATCAGCTTTGCGACGGCTCGGCCTTACCTCGGCTTTGGGAAGCTCTTTTCATTTTGTTTGAAATTATCTCTTCGAGCTAGTATTATTTTTTTGCGTCGCTTTAGACGCGACTACCCGTCGTCCAAAAGTGTCGTCGGATATCTGCCACTTTCTCGCGAGATGGATCTTGATTGACAGAATTGTGAATAAATTATAACGATTTGATTCTTTGCATTCGCCGAAGAATGAAATTCACCCATGAAATGGTTCGGTTGACTTTTAGACACTCAATTGCGACTTCTTATTTTCACGTTTCGTTACTCGAATAAGTTATATTAAGAGACGGATCGAAAAGGATCTGAAATTGGAAAAGAAGTGATACGTATCTGACGTGTCGATTCATTTTTCACTGCTGATCAATCCGTGAAAATGCGACTACATTTCTGACATTGAAGGTATAAAATACAGCGTGACATTTCGTTTGGCAACAATCTAATAAAGAAATTATGTCGTTTTTTCTATTTTTTTCATAAATCGTTTAAATTTTGAATTTGATGCTGTGAAATGTTGATAAATCTTGCTTGTTAGCTCGTCGTTGAAATATTGCTACGAATCGGCCAAATTGTTAAAGATACTTGCGAGCGTCAGTGTACGCCTAATGTGGCAGGCCGAATTACAGTTGCAAGTAGAAACAAGGACGGTTCGAGCCGACGCGACGCGATAGTAGAAACAGTCGGCGCGCCGTCAGACAGACTCGTACGCTCCAGACTATCAACGTCCAATCTCGGCCTCATTGACCAACAAAAATTTGTTGAGGATAGTTTGCATATTTTTTTATCAGTTCAACGTAACCTCTATTATTTACGAGAGTATTAAAACAACTTTTACAGTGGAACGATGCATCGACTAGAAAAATATATTTACATTAATTAAAAAAAGTATAGAAATTTTTAACGAGGACACTGAGCTTGTTTCATAGATACCAGTTCGTCAATATTTGGTTTGATACAGTTCAAGATGCTTGTCTAAAATTCTTGCTGTTCCTATTTTATTTTTACTTGTGTGTTTATAAATATAAGTCTGTGCCCAAAAGGGACATCAAAAACGTTCACGGTTAAAATTGATCAAATAATAAAATTCATCTTCAATTATTCCAATTTTGGTTACACAGCGTGGATCGCACAAATAGGGCGCAAAGGCACGCCTGCTTTAAACGATGAATCGCGCTAGATCATCGTCGTGGCGAGTCTTTTCCACATCGTCCAATTCCACTCGATCTAATTAAAAGCAAAAGCGGAGAAAAGACGGAGTTTAAGTGTAACACGCAAGAAGCGTCCAGCCTGACAGAGGCGCTGAATTTGTTTGAACGCGGTTGTCTCCCGAGTCGCGTAACAAGATCTCGTTAAAGCGTCACTGTACGACGCTTTCATCTGGAATTGGAAACGTTTCACGCTTGGTTTCTTCCGAGTCTGCTCGTCATCTTCTGCTCGTTCGTTCGATTCGGTGATTACGTTCGTCCAAGTCAATGAGACCATTATTTCCGGGGATTAATCGAGCGATTTTCCCTTACTCGTCGCGAACGAAACTTCAACGTCCCGATGAAGATAGGCGCGTGCGATTTTGCGGAGATCTCGAGGAGATCGCGCTGCATAAAGACACGCGGAATACGTTTCGCCCCTTTGCGCATCCTCGACCTGTACGAGCGGCCGTCGTGGTCGTTTTCTGGGTAACCTTTCGATTCTCGATGTCTCGCTCATGATTTATTCATAAACGGCGGCAGGCATCTCCTGGAAGCTACGTGATACGTTAAATATTTGTAAATATTCATCGTAGCCGGGGCCGAGGTTTTAGCATGCTCCCCGGTGTGGGTGCATCGCGCGTTTGTTAGTCGGCCATTGAGAAAACCGAGTTATCGCCGAACACGAGAGAGGCACACGACCACGAGGATCAATTAAATATTCAACGACGTCGTACTTCAGTCTCGTGACCTAGAAACGTGGTATTGATATCACGGTGATGCAATGCCGCGCAACAGTACGCGTAGCGCGGCTCATCGTACTTTTCTTCTTTTTCGAATCGAGACGAATTCTTCCGCGAAAATCGTCGAGATCGGGATCGTTTTTTGTTTTTTTTTTTCTTTTTTTTGTCCTCGTCGAAAAGACGGAACGAGTGAATGAAAAAACAAGAGGTGAAACGAACGCAAAGAAAACACCACCACGCCGTAACCTTGCGAAAGTCGGCGAATTACGTTTTCTTCTCTCCTCCTTTTTTTAATGCCCGTTGCCTGACCGATTACGTCGCGCGTCTCGTTGAATTTTCAGTCGCGTTTCCGGCGAAACTTCCATCCCGGACAGCGCGTTCGCGATTCCATCGTGATCGCACTCCGAAAACAAGTATTATTCATGGCCCGTCTTCTCCTCCTGGCCTCTTTCCTCTATTTTCTCTTCGCCCGCTCTTCGCCTCGGATCTTCCTTCGCGTCGTGCTTCAACCACGGAAACAAAGGGTAGACAATGGAAAGCACGCGAAAATTGGAGCGGAGCTGCATCGAAATCGCAGGAATTGTCGCGTCGCTTGCCCGGCGCTCCTCGAATTTTCCCGAGAACAATTTTCGGCATTCAGGGGGCGGGGATAACGGCCGGAGAAGTCGAGTCCTCAAGAAATTTCCCAGGCAAAATTCCCGGTTGGTTAGAGATCTTAAACGG
>KQ435794.1:1474076-1485422 GCA_001276565.1 Melipona quadrifasciata | reverse complement strand
CGGAGATGGGACGAACGTGTCTCTGCCGATCCCACTCACCCCTTGGATTGTAAACAGTATAATAATGACCATTCTTATTACCATCCCGAGTATGAAACGAGAAATTTCGCCGAAGAAGTTGGCCGGATTTACGAAGCGGCTCGCAACTGCGCGCGAGCGCAGCCTAATTAGCAATGCTAACGAAAGTTGGCGAAATAACGAAGGCTAAAATCCGTATCGAATTAAATCGCGTTGTCGGATAGGCGAGCGCGTCTCATGAGTGCCGGCGGCGGCGGCGGCGGCACGGTGCTCGAGATTTCGTTTAAATCTGCGAAACGCGCATCTGGTATCCACGCTCCTCTCCCTTCCCCCTCCGTCTTCCTTTATCGTCTGGCTTCTTTTCCCTCGCCTCCTCCGCACTTTGCCAACGAGCGCGACGCAAGTTGCCGGAAGGAACAAGAAATTAATAGCAGCGGCTGCTAAGCAAAATTGTGCGCGGTATTACCTTCTTTTAAAAGGTGCGCTGATTAAGAGCACCCTCGACCTACTTAACTCTTTTTCACCGGCAATAAAATAATCGCGAAATTAAACTCGCGATGACTGGGGCTATTTGAAAGTTAAATCCGGGCACCGTGACGAGCTGGAAGGGCAATCGTGTAACGTAACGAAAACGTTCTCTCTTGCGTCCCTCTCTTTCTCCACTCTGCTTAACTCTCCGCTCGTTTGCCATCCATCCTTTCGCCAGCCTCTTTCGGGCTCGACCTCTCTCTCTCTCTCTCTCTCGCGCGCGCGCGCGCGCCCGCACACACCTCTTCGTCAGGCTTCATTCAACCGTGCGAAACGCTTTTTACGATAGAGACGCTCCGTCCCATAGACGTCTAAGACCATCGTCAGTGCCAAACATGGTGAAAACGTAACGAAAACTGAGTTTTCCACCGCGTGGTACGAGCGTACTTGAGTGCTCGTTATTGTTCGCGTAAATAAATAAATGCCGCGTATATACGTACAACAGAAGTGCCTAGCCATCTTCGATAATGGAAGTCTATTTACGCCGCGTTTCTTCCACCTCCGCCCTGTCACCGGCTAATTCTTTCGCTTCGTTGCATCCGCGTTTTTCTTTTCTTTCCTTTTCTTTTCTCTTCTTTGGCGTTGTCGTTGCCCCGACAACGTGTTGATCTGCTACTCCGCCGCAGAAATTGGCCAACGCTGTGTCAAAGCGTCGTTCCAATTATCTCCAATCGCTAGGTAAAAACGTCGTTCGTTCAGTTTTATTATCGCGCGCGTGTATCCGCCTGGTAATCGATTCGAAGGGTGAAACCAGCCATTCCGATTAATTACCAAGGCAAATGCTTAACAAGTTTCAACGAGATATCCTTTTTTAATCGCCCCGTCGAACGTCGTTACTCCCTGCCGGCGTATTTGCGATCGCTCTCGACTTGCTCGCTCGACGTTACGACGTAAACTGCGCTTTATTGCTCTACGGCTTCCCCACACGACAGATCGCGAGGCACCTTCCCGCGACCCGCGCGTTCGCGCGAATCGGATTATCGGCGTCGGCTCGTGGGTGGATCGTTTCACTCGCGCGATGTAACGACGTCGTTATTCGATCGGTCGTTTGTTCGAACAGACGCCGCCTCGTCGTTTCGCGATCCTTCGTCCTTCGCCCAGTTCGTACAGACCTGCTCGGTTCGCTGTCGAGTCGCGAAAACCTAAACTCGCTAAATTCTCATCGCCGCCGAGCGAGTTTGCGAAATCGGTCCCCGATATAAATATGTCGTACTCGAGTCACTGGCGATAAAGAATTTCCTCGTCCCGTAACGGAGGGGGCTACGCCCTCGTACCAGTTTGTTTCAACGTTTCGTCACTGCGATCTGACGTAAGGAGATTACGTTGACGAGGGGTGAGAACGATCGTAACGAGATACATGGCGCGTGACGCGTACGATCCTCTCCACCCCCTTCTCCACCCCCGTAAAATTGTTCCGCAGCCGTCGCTCCGTGTTGGACTTCGTGACGCGAACGACCGTGCGGAGATTAGCTCGGATCCTAGAGAGTGTAATTAATAGAGGATTAATCGAATTAGCTGGTATTTCCGTGGCCACAATGGCGAGTCGAGTCGACAATCGAAACGTCACTCGGAAAGGATATCGGAGTCGGCGGCGGCGGCGGCGGCGGTGGCAGCGGCGGCGGATTCACCGGTTAATCGGCTTGGCTAGAGAGCCGATACGAGCCTCGACTCTCTCTCTAGCGAAAGCGGAGAACGGCGAGAAACGTCGGTTATAAACGACGACATCGACGACAACGACGAGGATCGCTGGCGAATTCGCGTGGAAGTGCTTTACGGTATAACCGATTCATTCCGGCGGTCGTTCCCGAAGATAAAATAATTTGCGTAACGTAAATGGAAGCGCGCTCGCGAGCTCGCTCGTGGATCGTAATGGAATAACGAAGCGCTGTAGTATGATAATGGAGTGTAAGGCGGTAGAAATGGGTGGCGTAGGCGTATCCAGCGTAAGCAGACCGGCACACAGCCGTTTAAACAGCGAGCGATATAACACTGGACACGCAATAACTTTATTTTGCCGAGCGCGCGCGCGCAAGTATTTCATACTTTCGGCTTTGGTGGATAAGGAGAAGCACGCGCCGCTTTCCTATCTCGTTTCGCAGGTCGCCACGTTAAATTTTCATCCCTTTGAAAGAATTTCTCGCGACGAGACGTAACTCTGTTTCTATTCAGCCCCGCGTTTATTAAAATCGCGGGAAGACGGTGTAATTACCTCGAGACGGCTTCCTCCTCCTCCTCCTCCTCCTGGCTATACAAAAGCCAGGCAACCAACGCGCGTCTCTTTCGTTTTTTCGTAAACGTATCCTACGTGCTCTTACGCGTGCGTTTTACTTTTCCTTCGTGCACGTAGAACACTGTGTATACACGAGTTTGTGAATTTCAGCCTCTCGTTAAACACAGCGAATTGCTTGTCCTTTAAAATTAACTGTTTATTTATTTCGTGATACAACGTATCAGCTGTTTTCCTACGACAATCCTCGTGTCGGAAATAATTAACAAACCAGCGTGGTTTGTAATAAACTTAAATATAAAGTTTGTCAATTTTAATAAAAGAATCGAGGAATAAGTCGGAATGTGGTGACGATAAAGTCTTCTCTGTAATTCTCTCGAGATGTGCACGCTCTCGCGACTCGATACATCTTAAAATCTCATCTTCAAACCTCTGTCTTCGTGCACTCCCGTATGCTCGTATTTTACGTCTTGAGACTAGACAAACAGCCCCAACTCTGGTTTTTCATACCGCATCGATACGCGCAGAAAGAAATTGCTGAACAGTGAGACTTTCATATCGTATCATATCGTGGCACTGGTTTTTCTGCCGCCTCGTTGAAAAATTTCTGTCCAATTTGCGGTAGACATTCCTGAGTCGCACAGTTCGACTTTTTCGTTCGAGTGATACCGTCGCTGCGCAAGCTCTGTTTCCATCAGTCCAAAAGTGTAAAAGTCGCAGTGGGAGGTTGTCACACTTAAATTTTTACATCAGATCTTTCATGAATTGTATCGATCCTTTGCTTAATCGCCTTCGATATTCGAATGAAATGCACCATTTCCCAAGAGCTTCGTGGCATATCTATTCCGTACAGTGATAAATTTACAGTACGGGAAATTTGCCAATGAAAAACGAATGACAGCACGGATCTCCGATTTGAACGCCTCTTCCATGTGTACATACACGCCATGTTACACGATTAACGACAAGTACAGGCGATTTGCATTAAACGTTGTTTCTACCAAATTTCATCGAAATATCTGCGATACGCGAAAAGTCGTAAGCGAGTGAAGCTTACTTTTTTTATGTTTGCACACGCGCGTATTTCCGGACGACGACGCGGCGCGCACCGGTAATAGACAATCCCCCATTTTTCTCGTCTTTCTCCCGAATTCGCGCGCGACACGTACCGGCACGGCCCAGGAAACAGTTGCGCGGGGCACGCAGCTGCGTCCAAGCGACCGCGAGACGCGTCCCGCTGGCTGTTTTTTTCGGGCGAGGAAATTTATACACGCGCGCGGCCGCGAGCCGAGGTGGCAGCGCGCTACCGTAATGAGGAAATATCGTTTCACGATATCGATCCACGCGGCGAAAGGTCAACCCTAGAAGGGGTTGCCGGCTGACAAACCCTCCGTCACAGGGGCGCACACGTACACGTATGTACACATGCACGAGGCGGCCATGCGCCCTATCTACACGTTGCGCCACTCGCGTACGATACGCTCCGATACGATAACGTCGCTTCGCCTCGCGTCGCCTCGCGTCGCCTCGCGTCGCCTCGCGTCGCCTCGCTTCGCCTCGTCCCTCTTACGGATATTTTGATTCTCGTAATGAGACAGCCTCCGGGTGATTAACGCGAAAGCTCCCACGATGACAAGCACCCTCTGTGTTCTACCCTTTCGCCCTCTTTTTTTTACCCCCTTTCTCTCTCTCTCTCTCTCTCTCTCTCTCTTTCTCTCTTCCCTCCTTCTGTTTCTCGATTTCGTCGTTTCGCGCCAGACGATGCCGCCATTTAAATATGAATTAACCGATCGATCGACAACCACGACGATACGTACGCGCGCGTACGTGCAGGTTACGAACCGGAGGGTATTTCGCATATTCACCGATCGTGGCGCTATAAAATTTCAAGGGGACAGCCGAGGACGAATGTAGCCGGATGTCGGCAGAGTGTTTCATCGAATATTCGATGAAATCCGCGATTATCCAGCGACGAAAGAGCGGAGAGCGCGCGCCATCGTCGCGCTGTACCTAACGGTAGAAAACGATGGTGCCGCTCGTTGAAACTGCAAACCGCTCCCCGTGTCTTCGTCCGGCGCTGTCGTCTTCACCCGATATATATATATATATCTACGCGCCTCGCGGAGAGGCCTCTCGTCTCCTCTCTTAAGTGTCCGGCGGATCGTTCCCTCCGCGGAATGATCATTCCATCACGGTGCAAATATTGAATTTACATGGTCGTCTCGTTTCTGCATTGCAGATGTATACGCTCCAGGGATGTGCACCGCCGCCTCGTACATATGTACCGGCGCGTGTATATGTATGTACTGCTGGCAGCACACGTAGAGAGGCACGGACGCGAGCACCGAGATAGACCGCAGGGGGTACTGTAGCGGCGTTTACTGCCTCTTTGCGACCGGGTCTCGCGGTCTCGTTGTATCAACTTCTGTCTAATGAAATCTGATTCGCGGAGCCAGTTGCCCGCCTCGTTCTACGATTTAATTCCGTTTCTCGAGTACCATCAACGCTCTGACACAACGCGAAGAAAACGCTGGTCCCGCGTTCTCTCGCGTTCCGTTCTCACGTACGCAGCACGTTTGAGATCTCGGCGCGTGTAGAGGAACCCTCCTGACACGCTTCGTTCAGTGAAAAGTCTCTGACGCACGCGTCGAGACCCTGACGTTTAAAAAAAAAAAAAAAAAAAAAAGGAAAAAGCCTTCAAAGCCGCGCTAGAAATATTTTGCCGCCCCTATCAGTGTTAATTTTATCCTCTAAAGCGCCCCGTCAAACGCGAAAGGAGTGTTAATCGCGCGTTTCAGCAGCCGCCGTTTGTAACGTCGCTCGTCGAGTTTCTCGCGCCCGTTCAATTACAGTTACAACGTCGATTACAGTTCGCTAGTGTGATATCCGCGTGATTGCGCGCGTCAGCCCCCGTTCACCGCGTTTATGACACCGTTCAAAACGACATTTCGGGCCGTTTACGCCCGGCAACATACTTGCAAACCTATTCTACTCGCCGCGTCTGGAATTAATCATACTAATTAATTAGCAACGGGTGCGGTAACGAGAGAATTAATCAATTGGATTAATAGGTTTGTAGCTTAGCCAACGGCGGGCGGCTTGCGTTTTCGTTCGCCCAACGACCAGGAGCTTCCAGGAATCGAAGCTCGCTGATATCTGGGTCACCGACAGCTTCACCTTTCCTCTCCGTTGAATATTCGCAAAATTGCCGCCGCCTCCTATAATTTCAAATATTAAACTCGGAAAAGGAGAAGTCTAGCGACGGCTTGAATAACCTCCATTAGTCGGCCATTCTGCCGTGCCACCCGTTTTCAGGTTGTAAAGCACGATCGGGAAATCTCCGTCCCGATACCCGTCACATATTTTCTTTTTATCACTGAAAGTGATTTTAGCGGGTGTAACCCAGAAAATCGGGCCTCTTCAGGTGCAACGCTGTAACGTGCAACGAAAATTAGCGATTGGTTGATTCGGGTCACGTGATTCGCGAGGGGGCGTGGCGTAGACCTCGAGTAGGAGTGGCGTTGTCTGGTACTGAGCGATCGCGCCTGTAATTTGTTTTGCATGTCAATAAAATTTTATAGCGAAAGAGAAGTTGCTTCTGGGCCGAATCGTACAAGTCGTGCAGTTTTCTTTTTCTTTTTCTTTTCACGTATCTATTCTCGCGCGTGCCCCTTCCTCTATCTATCTATTTATTTATTTATTTCCGCGAGAAAAACGACGGAGAAACCCATCCTCGCTTCTACGAGCAGATGTGTGACAGAGAGAGAATGGAGGTTACGAACGCGATCGATATCCGCTTCGCGAGTTCACGATCTTAAATCACCGGGTGCAGCTTGAGCCCGGACAAGCAAGGATTCCCTCATTGTGAGGCAGCCAGCGTACTGTCACGGTGCATAACTTCGATATTATATGTGTCCTGGTTGTGAGCGCGGCTTTCTCCGGTTTCCTGTAACGCGGCTCGTACACCCGCGTTCGAACGACGGCGGCGGCCAAGAAAAGGACACGGACGGTGGAACGGTTAGCCGGTGGATGTTTTCTGGTGCATAAAAGGGACAAACGTAACGCGCTTAAGCCCCGTCCTGACGTACGCGTGGAATGGAGCACAGAATCCGTCCAGACATTGTCCCGTGTCCCGCGGAACATCTTGTCAGGTGTCTTCTTCCGAACCGCGAGACTCGCGATGCCACCGGATAAAATAAGGATCAAGATTCTCTCTCTTTCTGTTTTTTGCATTCTTCTTCGTTCGTGATTCAGTCGCAATGCGAGACAACTTGGGACGGTGAAGTCGAGACGAAGTGTTTTTCAGACACAGTAGCTGTAAAATGTATCTATAAAGTAACGTGTCTGGTAATCATTGATTATCTTTGCTAAAATTCCATTTGGAACGATCGAACCTTTCCTTCTTGGAGGCTGATAAATTCTGGACGACGGTTAAATATTTTTACTTCGAACGCTGGACGCTGTAGTTTGTTATCGTTCGATTACGTTTTCATCGGGAGGCTTTGAACTTTTTTTTATTTCAACAGAGACCACACGACGAATACGGTCAGACTGGGTGGTCCGTTTTTTTTTTTTTTTTTTTTTTTTTTTCGAGAACAGAGGTTTGCGCGCTTTTACACGGGTAGGTCGGTAACTCGAGTATCTTGCTTTTCGCGCGCGTGTCCCGAGTAGTTCTCTCCGTTAGCCTGGCGCATTTTTTCCCCAAAAGAGTTTCGCCGCGCAACACAACGTCGTGAACACAGCGTGCATGACATTTACACGAACCGGACGCTTCTTTATCGCGCACCCGTACGTTTCCAAGGGTCACAGGGTAATTGTTGAAAGGGCAACTTAAAGCTGTCGATCGCCGACAAAGCGGGGCCGTGCACGCGACACGCCCAGCCTCCCATGTTCCAATGAACCGTGGTGTATCGAGTTATAGACTATATCGCGGGTGCTATATTAAAAGCCGTCGTTAAAAAGGGAATTCGAGCGAGATTCGGTGCACGGACGTGTCGTTCGCTGGGAGAACGACGTTGTTAGAATCGTCGCGCGACTGCTTTCTATTTCTCCTACCGCGGGAAAGTATATCTCGAGGGAAGAAAGGAATTCCAAACGCGCGAATACGACGCCACGTGCAATCTTCGAGCTCGGTGCACGCGCGAGTTACGAACGCTGACGGAAGTTAATGACCTCAAATGGTATCCTATAGCTGAAAGGGTTAAATATAGCCGCAGTTCCAACTTTTTTCCTCCCCGTGGCTTTAATTCGTGACACGGTTAACTGATCGATCGTACAGTCGGACAGATTTCCATCCGCGACGGAAGGTATGCCTCGATGAGATTCATTTATATATTTGTTACAACAAGACCGCGATTCGCGTCTTTTCCCTCCGTTCGATTTTCTCACGTGCCGACGTACGCTCGTCTACCATATACACACGCGTATTCGTGTTACGGTATCATCAGCAACGGAAACGGAGCCATCGAAGGGCGAGCCTTCCGATGTTTATGGATTCCGTAAAAATAGTGGGTTCGCAGCTGGGGCTGGTGTTGGATCTCGTCCGCGTTTGTACAACAGCGAGTCGCTTAAATAAACAACGAAACCGGGCGGCCCTGCTTGCGGCCCGGTATAACGGCCGCGAGCGTTAAGGTACCGGCGCTACTTCCGGCGCGGTCGCGAGCGACACCGCCGTAGACCGCCGTGGAAAATAGTGGACGCGCGATGTTAATTAAAACCGGGATCGAACGGATACCCGGGCGATGAATCCCCTGGAGGATTCTCCGCAACGCTCGCGTCCTTTTTGCCGAATCGGCGGAGGGGAGGGGGTGGGTAGGTTGACCAGAAACAACCGGAAACCGCAACCCTCCGACGCGCTTCGTCCTCGTTTCGAGCACTGTGACTTTGTCAGCCGTCCGGAGATTGCGCCTCGAGTTTTCACGCGCGTCTCTGTCCTCTGTACACGTCTGTGTAGGTGCACGCGCGTACGCGCGGCGCGCCACCTCACGCTGTTGCACACGGACTCGCGTCAATTTGGCATTGTGAGGTCCGTATGCAACGACGGAGCACACACAACCAATGTTGATTGTTGTGCGAGCACACAATGCGTTGCCGCTGCAACAGCCAGCCGCGCATCTAGCCCGGCCAGGCTGCGTACGGGCAGGCCTGACAGTTTTCGTTGCGCCATGCATACTGATACGGGCAAACACGCTCCGGGAAAACGGTTACGCGATAATAAATCAATTTCCCGGCGACACGTGCGCCTTGGGAGCCGGATTGAAAAAACAGTCGCGCGACAACGCCGCGGCAACGACTCTCGACCCCCCCCCCTCCGTTTCGTAAGAACGCCAACAGAGATCGTAAATCCAGCAGTGGGTTCGTGATTTTTCGTCGACGAAATCCGACCTACTTTCCTCCCTTTGTTTTTTCGTTTTCTTCTTTCTTTTTTTGCAACAAGAAGCATCCGTCAAAAAGCACGTCCGGTTAATAGATATTTAATCGAGAATCCGTCGCACCGATTATAGATTATCGTTGAAAGGAGGAACCACCACTCCCCTCGATAAAAATGATATATTTCAGCTGTGGCTCTCGAGGCTCGTGGGTTTTTCGCGCGTCAGCTGGCCCGTCGGCGAGAAACGTTGCACCGCGGAGTGGCAAAGTTAAGAAAGTACTAATGGCTTCGTTAATGCCGTGCAATCGGTCGGAGAGAACGGAGAGAATGGAATTTTCAAATGCTCTCCGCGCCAACCGGCAATGCGAGCCGGCAATCTCACGCCGTGGATACGATCGTGGATATGATCCTCCGGTCGACTTGCTCGATCCCCGGTTCGTTCAGGGGCCAATCAAAAATTAGACGATCCTCGGAAATTGGTATGGCTACCTCCCTCCCGCGGGGGGAGGGCGAGGGCGGCTGTACACCGTGGAAAGGCGAGAGGCTAGTAAAACGAGACGCGCGATGCGATTGCAATCGGCTGTATGGTCGGGCAAATTTATTCATCGGATTATTCAAATTGAAAGGCGTACACGGCAGAGATATTGCGGTTTCGTAGTTATCGGCTCCTGGCGTGCAAAGACCGAAGCAAAATAGAAGAGAGCGACGGCCGAGAATACACCATTGTCGACGACCAATCGGAGTCTGTCGATTAGCGTTCAATGAAAATTAAGGAGGCTCGATAGTTGATCTTCCGTAAGTGTGCGTAAGAAGACCGATTAGATATTTTTTTCAAATGTATTTTTATCACTGAAAGTGATTTTAATGGGGATAACCCGGAAAATCGGGCGTCTTCAGGTGCAACGCTGATGCAACGAAAATTAGCGATTGGTCGATTTGAGTCACGTGATTCGTCAGGAGGCGTGGCGTAGACCTCGAGTAGGAGTGGCGTTGTCTGGTACTGAGCGATCGCACCTGTAATTTGTTTTCTATCGATTCAAGTGTTTGCATATCAATAAAATTTTACGGCAAAAAAGTCGAAACAGTTGCTTCTGGGCATTTCAGTGAGACGAATCGTACTGAGGTGCAGTTTTTTAAATAATTTATATATTTCTTGTTAATAATACCTTCTTATTTCTTTTAATATTTATTTTGAACAACATTTCCTTTTAAACGATAATTATGCTGTGCAATGCAACGAATGATAAAGAATATTAATTACATAATATGTAATATTATAAATAAGAATATTTCTATATAAGAATATAAAGACAAAAATAACGGAATAGCGTGACGTGTCTTTTGTAGAATACATAGTTTAATACAAGATATCACATTCTAAACTTCGTTCCGGACGAAACAAGGAAATTATCAAGTATCTTCCTATTGCCACGTGGCCATATAATTCCCGATATAATTATTCGAGCAGAATTGGGAATTCTCGTTCAGAATTTGAAAGCCGATAATCTGTAAAGCGTTCGTACCTCTTTCGTGACGCATTTCGGTTAAAAGTATATCGAGCGGGATTCATTGAAAAATTGTTGGACATCGTACACGTAGTTTACCCGGTAGCGACTGCTTCGATCACCAGCCGGGGACCGATAGTTTCCGATGAACTCTGGACCGCTGATACCAATAGCACGCAAAGTTCCCAGATGATCAACCGTTTCGGCGGTAACGGTGGCCAAACCTGCCTCAACTTTGCCGATCGAACGACGATCGAAGTCGTCAGCTAATATATAATACGCTGCTTAAAAACGGGACACACTCCATTGTGTTCTACATTTGACAACTGTCAGATTTCACTCGGAACCAACTCGGAAAATCAGATTGCCGACGAGAGAAAAGAAAACTAAACGAAACTCTAAAATTATAGTAGATTATGGTCGATCGTTTCGTCTATAGCTGCGAGACGAGAGCACGGTAGAGCCCTCGAGCGTCGAGAATCGACCGCGCGGCGTATCTCGTTCTCGACATGTGTGCAACATACGTACTCCGCCGGATCCTCGGTATCGAGCAGCGGCCTGATTGCGAGGCGCGTGTACACAGCGATCGAACGTTTCCAGAAACGACGGCCCCGGTGGGACTGGTATCTTTGATTCTGGGTCACGCGATGACAAATTGATCAGAGACGCGGTGTCTTCTCTGTTCGACAACTTGAAGG
>KQ435794.1:1389804-1410995 GCA_001276565.1 Melipona quadrifasciata | reverse complement strand
ATAGTTCATTGATTTACATGCTAATAATTAAGCAGCCAGTGCCGTTTATTTTATACTTCTCTCGTAGAGTGTAATGTGTATCACTGCTGTTATCATATTTTATTAAATCTTTGCCATATAACAGCCCCCGTAGTCTCTCACGTTTTCACCCTTCATTTCATGCAAGGCAATCTCGTTTCTCGTTTCTTGTCTGCATTC
This sequence comes from Melipona quadrifasciata, assembly GCA_001276565.1. Lineage (NCBI taxonomy): Eukaryota > Metazoa > Arthropoda > Insecta > Hymenoptera > Apidae > Melipona > Melipona quadrifasciata. The sequence continues at coordinate 1,410,797 of KQ435794.1, read as the reverse complement.
GCAATCCCCTTGCCGCTGCAATGCCTGCCTTTGCGCGTTATCCCCTTCCTCGTATCTCCATACACCACAATCGCGTCAAAAAGCGAATCTCTGAAACGACGTCCCCGCGTTTGCTTTAATTTTTTAACAAAAACTGACTAACCGAAAGCAAGGAAAGAAAGGAAGTAAAAGAAAAAAATAGAGAGACAGAGAGGAAGGGGGTGAAAAGGTACAACCGAAGAAACGAAAGCCTTTTGACAAACGTGGAAAGGAAAGAAGAAACAAGTGATCCAGTGAACACGCTGGAAAGTTGCATCGTTTCATTGTAGAAAAATGTGCGTATGTCGACCGCCGAGTACGAGCAATATCGAGTGATTTCACGTTTCTCCATGCGCACGTCTTGAAACCGCATACCGTCGAGACATACTGTCGCTTTGCGATCAGTGTAAATGCACTTGAGCACGCATATCCTCTCGCGAGCGCCGTCTTTCGTACTCTTTTGCTCCCCTCGTGTTGAGAAACAAGAGTGAGCAACGTTCGCGCTTTGTTCGCCAATCCTCCGATTGTGAGTATAATATGGAATATTTCGCGTCACGCAGAGCCGGGGTGTTCTCTTCGTTTTCCTTCTTCTCTCAGAGACGTAACTTCTTCTTCTGTCTACCGTGGTGACAACTGATTTCTCGATATAGCAGAAAACTTAGAAACCGAAGTACCCAGCTTCCGGACCTTGCAGCCGCGTACACGCGGTTTAGCCTGACTACATTTAGAGATTACACTCGTGTATTTGTTCGGAAATCGCTGCAAGATTCGGAACCGTCACTTCTTCTGTTAACTTCCGTGTGTTATCGGTGACTTCTGTCCTAGCCGGTGGGGCCGACTTCGGGCAAAAATCAACTGTCTGTTCAACGTCGAGGAAGATAAAATAGATTATTTCACATAGCACACAGTTCAATAAACTGTAAACGAAAGCAATGAAAGAATATAATGCTATTTTTATATGTTGCATCACCTCTCGTGGTGACCTATAGCTGTACGAACTGTATTTGAGTTACTCCTTTTATTCGTGATTCGTGTATACCGATTGGGCCATTTCGTGTCACACTTCGGGTGATTTCATTTTACGTTCCGATTTTCTCAACGCGATCACTGATGCGTCGCGTTTGGATATCTATTGGAGAACTGCTGTTACTTTCAGTACTAGACCGTGATTCGATCGATGATATTTTTTTATACTTTGTAAATGGAATTTAGTATCGTTTGAAATCATGTCGTTAGAAATTGTGAGAAGCATTCTCGTATAATTTGATGAGAAATATCCCCATAAATATTAATATCATCACATTAGCAGCTTAGAAATAAACGACAAAAAATATTTCTAAAGATGATCCAAAGGATGCTCTTGCTCACAATTGATCTAGATTACTACATTAAGATTTACTATTATTGTATTATTATTACTATATCTACATTCCTTTTAAGAATCTACCACTATTACTTTACGAAACCATCTGTAAATAAGTATTTTGTATTCCTGCAAAAATAAAATTACGAATCATTAACTACGTATCTAATATTTCTACCACTCAGCTCGTGATAATTTCAGGCAGGGTTTCAACGTCTTATCTTCAATTTTATTCCTTTTTTATTTTCACTTAACGTATGGATAACATATTTCTTTATCTTTATACTTAACTTCGATAATATTTTTTTTTTTTCAATTTCTAATTAGTACTTATAGTATGCAATAATATCGTTCAAAATTTTAACATTAACAACAAAGAAAAATAAACTAGCAATCCATATGTACGTAAAAGTATTTAACCCTTGAAATTCCAATAGATAAGCAGCTAATAACCAGAGACTTTGGCTGAGAATCCAAACCAAACACAAACATAATGATCTACGTAAACTTAATCCAAACCGCGGAAGACACAATGGTAAAAGAGACAAATACCAAAAAAAATATTGCGACGTTAGTACGGGATTGTACGTCACCATTACCATTGCTTGTGTGAACATTGCAAATGGTAATAGAGACTTGCTCGAACATTTATATGACAATAATAACAGTAACACCAATTGTGGTGAGAACGTGCAAATTTTTTCAATTATGTTAGGCGGCTGATTAGCAGATAAATACAGCATGTAAAAGTAAACAGAGAAGTTATGTTTCGTATCTTTGCGTATGACGTGATAAATGAAACTTTCATAAAGATACTGATAACCATAAAAATAATAATTTACAGCTGTCAAAAAAAATAGTAATGATACGCAACTAAATACCAATTTTAACTGATTTTTAGTCGGTATGAAAGAACGCTTATCGCGAAGAGAAAAATACATGGGTATACTAAACACTATAGGATATAATCTAAAATGGACTGATAAAGCATGAAACAGACCTGCTAGAATGAACTTATCTTGCAAATATAAATATAAAGTTAGCATAACTAAAAACACTGATATAGTGTCTGCATTTCCTCTGGTTGAAATTACAATCGTAAAAGGATTATAAAGCCACGTAAAGGCACAAATACGTTGTAATTTTTCATTACAATTTTGTAAAGTTAAAATTTTTTTTATCAAAACAGTCACCACAATATCAATAAAGGAAAATAGGATTTTCCCGAAATTTTCATTTATGAAAATATTTGGTGTTAAAAGTAAAGCCAACAGTGGTGTATAGCGATACGTATCTCGTTCAAACGGGGATGATCCTTCTACCATGTGTCTTGCGGCATCAGTAAATACGTTATAATCTACATCAGTGTACGGAACATGAAAAATCTCATCATGAAAATTTGAGTAAAAAACTAAAGTTACTCTGAGAATAAAGGCTAACGCGCAATGTGTTTTAAATGATAATTCGCCCATTTTTAAGCATTTAAATGTACTTAAAGACATAATTTTTCACATTAAAAGAAATTCTATTTCTTCATAACTTTGTATTGTTCTTTGCAGCAGCTTTCATTAAACATGCCTTGAATTCCTTAAACTCACTTTCACAATCACCTTTTCGCAAATCAGACTTTGCTAATACACATGCAGCATATTTAGCTCCAGATTCATGGCACTGTGCAATGATAATTGGATACTTTCTAAATCGCTCTTTGGCTTTTTTTACTGCTTCCATCTTTAACTACATCACATTATTTCCTACATATATATGTATATATATGTCTGTGTATGTGTATATTTACTATTTATTAATACATTACTTGTATCAGATCATATTTATACACGCTTGGTTTTTGGAATTGGTGGTGTCTGTGCAAACCAATAAAAACTTGATAAAATAATAGCTGAACCCGATATAACTGCTAGTGCTATTGATCTTTTCCTTTTGACATTTTCTAAACGTTGAACGACAAATTTAGTGTGTTGAACTCTCATGATGAATATTCTATTTCTGTGCTTTCCTCTGAAACAGAACCAAATCATGAATTATTGACCTAGAAAACATTTTTAGCAATAAAATAATTACATGTAATGCAATTATTTATACATACGTAATCTACTGTATTATGTTCGTACGGTTTGGAAGTATCTATACCATCACAGACTATTGAAATAGCAGAATGTTTGATGCAACACTGCCTAATTTCCTCTAGAACTTCCTCACAACGTGACGGTTGATAAACGTTATCTGAAGTTGAATAACTAATCAATATGTGTTATGTACCTTAAATGCAATCATTGAAGGTTAGAAATAGCAAATTTCATAATTACAAGTGAAATGACATTGACGATACAAACCTTTCAAACACTGTTGTAATTTACACGCAAACTTTTTACACGGATCAGTAGTCGTCATGCGAAAAAATCAAATGGAGTTATAGATATGCAAACGTTTAATGATGTAAGTACAGCTTATGCAATCAACAGTTGCAATTGGATCGGTCGTAAATTGTGTTACAAACCTAATGCACATAAAAAAGTATTGCAAAATTAGGTTATAAAATCTAGCTATTTAACTAGGAATTCGGGAAAATACTACTAATAACGTACTGAAGTTCTACCTTTCGTTACGTTGGACTTTTAATAGAACACGAAAAATACATCCGATATTCGACTCACCTCGTGTGAAACCATGCCGATAGATGGCACTCTAAACGTATTTTGTCATAGCAGCCAACAAAACTTTCATGTACACATAACTATTAACGAATGCGTTAGGTTATATTATAAAATCCGTTGCTAATATCAACAAAAATACGACAATGTTGGGAAAAATTAAAACGAAACAGGAGAAAGGAGGTAAATAATCTATCGCTGTCTCAACATTGAATTTATTCTGTCAAATAGTTTCAACATTTCTCATAGGTTATATTTTTATTTGTTAATATCGTATATAAGTATACAGATGTCATGATTATATGGAATAATTATAATTATTTCATAATTTGCCCAGATGTCATAATTTTTATAAAATAGCTCATTGACAAAATTTGTATTTCATTAAATAAAATAATTTTGCTTTCTCATTTAAATTATTCAGAAACAATATTACTTTTATATTTAGTAAATATGATGTTAAATTTATTTTCCCATTTTTTTAGAAATTATTGCATATAGCGAATCAGCTGTTGTAAATAATGCTGCTGTGGTAGAATATTGTAGGATATCAATGGCAGCATTGTCAGGAAGCACAGCTGGTTTATTAGGATTAACTGGATTATATGGCTTTGGTTTCTACATTTTTGCTGTATTTGGTTTATGGGTAAGTACAATTCTTCAAAATTATTTAACAAACATTAAGTAACAAATATTTTTGGTAGGCGATGTTATTACTAAAGGCTGGAGGTCAATGGAAAAAATATTTTATAAGCAGACGGAATCTTTTAACTAGTGGGTTTTTTGGAGGCCTTTTTGTATCCTTTATACATGTTCCAAGAAAGAAAAATGGTTCGAGTATTAAATATTTATTAACAGGTATTTTCCTTAGCATTTATTACAATCTTATAAAGACATACGTACTGTTTTGGACGTATCCTTTTAAACAATTGAATATTTTTATTTAAACCTAAGAATATGTTACTTCATATAACTCGTTATTGTGCTTCAAATTTATATATTATACATTTTCTTTAATATAGGATCAGATTTCTATATGGTATGGTACATGTATACTGATTGAAAAGATATTTAGATTTAAGGGTTTATATTTTTTAACTAAATATGTCGTTGACTAATTAAATATGTCACAAACAATTGCCAGTTGCTGAACAGAGTAATAATATTGTTGATAAAGCACTTTGTGATTTATTGTATATGTATGTACATAGAACACTGTCAAAAATACATTTATTCCATCTGTTCCACCTGTTTGACTTTGTTCATTATTATACTATTATATTATTCCTATCAAGTATAATAATTATAAATGCAGTTTATATATATTTATTCTTCCGTTTTCATAATATACATAATGTAATAAATAACATGGTATACAAACAATATAAACAAAATATTATAAAATCTGAAGGATGAATTATCATCTAATATGATAATAATCTATTGAACACAATTCTTTTAAACATTCAAAATAACATTAAAATAGAATCCTTTATTCGACTATTAAAATGAATAAACGATAACATGTACACGATCTTGTATTAAACATTTCACTTTGAACATAAAACTTATATTTAATTATCTGTACAATACAATTTTCAATTGATCCTTAGCAATATTTAAAATGTTGCAGCATACCCCAAGAAAGTAGTTCACAATGATATCGCTTTGTACTTAACATACTCACATTCTTATTACATTTCGTTTCAATAGGTGTTTGACAATATTCTAAAACACTCCACCAAAAATTCCAAAACTTTGTTGGCAGTGGAAAGATAAAGTTTCATTTCTATCAATTTCGCTCGATATCGTTGTAATAATTTAATTTTTTCATACAAGTGAGCATAGTTTTTCTTCTGCGTTGCCGTACAAACAGTTGAAGATAGAGCATAAGCATTCTTTAAAATCAAATTTTTGTTTCGGAACTTTCCTCGGGAACGGGCACGCTTTCGCGTTTACAACTTTCCGAAATGTCTTCGAGAGGTGTTCCCATTTCGAGGCCCTCTAATTTCCTTTCTTGATCCATTCTGTCCAGTTCATTTTTACTCAGATGATAAACTATTCCAGCCCCATATCCATCGCCCAAAACGTTGATCGAAGTCCTGATTCGATCCCTTCGAAAAATTAAGATATATCATTCAATCTGGTTTTCCAACGCTTTGGTCTAAACAATGCACTTACAACATCCAGTCAACTGCAAACAGCAAAGAAACGTCATTTGTCGGTAGACCCAAAGCTGTGAGTACTATTAACATTGTAATCAAAGCTGAACTGGGAATACTTGCTGCTCCTATACTCGCCAAGGTAGCTGTAAGGCTATGTAGATCAAGGAATATCATGAATAGATAATAAACTTGGGCGTACTTCTGTAGCATCGATCATACAGACCTGACTGTTATAACTTCACCCATTCCTAATGAGATTCCATTCATTTGGGCGATAAAAATCGCAGCAACCGCCTCGTAAAGAGCCGTTCCGTCCATGTTCACCGTAGCACCGACTGCCACTACGAATCGCGTTACGCGTGGATCGATTTTATTGTTTTCTTCGAGGCATCGGAAAGTTATAGGCAAAGTCGCAGCGCTAACGCCATTAAAACATACATGTATCGTACAATTTTCACCAAATTTACAGAAAAGGAGATGTCAATTGATGATACCTCGACGCTGTTCCTAAGGCTGTAATCCAAGCTTGCATCATACCCTTGAAAAACACGCCAGGATTCTGTCGAGTTAGAAACCAAAATATCGTTGGCAGAGTGATTATGGCGTGAATCAATAAGCCCAATACAACCGTCACCATGTACAAGCCCAACATCTGAGCAGTTGCTGCCAAATTGTTGATCGACATTATTTTACCAGCTATCAGACACATGATTCCGAATGGAGAACACCTGCGTGAGATTAAGAATCCTCTATCCTTTCTTTTGTTCGCGTCAAATTACACAATCAGATAAACAAAGCAAAGGAATCGCCATCAGGCTTGAAATTAACTTGTATTTCGATCGCTCACCACATCACGATAATACCGACTAGCTTCATGATAATTTCGTTCAGAATCACGAAGAAATCGACCATCAATTTCCCTCGGGAGCCAATCTGTCCAGCAAGGAGACCGAACGTGATACAGAAGACTATCATGCCCATTACGTTCATCCCATCCTTGTATACCAATGTCGGCTCTTGGACCTGATTAATTTCATTCGTTCCTATGGCCACCACTTCCTTCGTCACGTAAGTGGTTTGCGCCTGCTGGAAACACGCCTGCACCAAATTTTCCGGCACCATGTTTCTAAAAATGGCATTCGTCGATGACGATTGACGCGGCTCGTTACGTATTTCACGTACCTAATTATGTCAAGGATCGCATCTAGCGTGGATATTTTCGTGAAATCCGTCTTGGGCGCGGTTATGGTGGTCTTAATCCTAGGATCACCGGGATGGATCATAAGCACCATTACGATGCCAACTATGGCCGCAAGTATGGTCGTTACGGTGTAATATATCAACGCCCTGTATCCCATTCTTCCCGAACCTTTGGGGTCTAATTGCGCCATTCCTAGAAAAGGGGGGAGAACTTGAAGAAAGAGATCAGCCGATGATGCGATGATTTATTGGGTGTTGCATAATCACCGGAGATAAGCGACGAAACAATGAGTGGCAGAATGAACATCTTCAACATTCGCATGAGAAGCTCTCCAGGGAAGCTGACGAGAGTGATGGATTGCGGCGAAGGATTGGCTAATCGACCAAGGAATCCAAGAATAAGACCCACGAGTACTCCCGCGATTGTAAAGACCAAGAGTGTATTCTCTCCTAACCAATCCACTACCTATGTTCATGTCCAAATACGATGTGAGTGAAATATAAAGAAAAAAAGAAAAAAAAAAAAAAATGTCGAAAGAAAGGAAACGTATGGGTACAACTAACTAGTTGTAATCTATCGAGCGGTGTCTTCTTGTCGGGGCAGACATTTTCTTCCTCCACGGTCGTTATTTTCTCGATCTCGTCGGAGCATGACCTAGAAATTGTTCTAGGTAAAAAAAAAAAAAGAAAAAAACTCAAACCGCAAAGAGGTCCTGAGAAGTTCACAAATCTTACATTTGCGCTTCTTTAATTTCCGAAGCGCCCCTGAGAACCGCGACGGCTCCAGATATACGTTTCCCAAGAGACATCGTGATCGATTTGATAATACGTCACTTTAAGAATTCTTCAGCAGTCTTCCTCTGCACGGGAGGAAGATCACGGAGAACTCGTATTCGTTCATTCCGCGGCTTTCACCGCTGTGGCATCTGCATTTGCAAATCGGAGAGATCGTCACTGTACGAATTCCCTTCAACCGAAAAAGAACTTCGCGTTCTCCTTGTACATCGTTTATCAATCGATCAAAGCTGAAAAGCGAATACTAAGAAGCGGGAGAACGTAGAAGAGTAGATTTCCCTGGAGAAATCCCCACACCTGGACCCGCAATAGATACACCGGTTTCGAGATCACTGCACCAATAAGACGAAATCGTACAACGAGCTAAATGGCATCCGTAACCGTGGATCTTGGCAGGTCTTTTGCGCGCAATGCACTGCCAAGTGACTGCCGCATGATCGAGTACTCGGGACTCGGCGGACTAGGTATCGCGTCGTTACGATCTGCCATCACGTAGATAATGTGCTCCATCCAGGAAGCTGATTAGAGTTGGTGAGGGGTCAGAGGGTGAATACATCGTAAGAGTAAAGGGAGACAGATCGGAGAGTAACAAAGATAACTGGCTACAGGAAGAAGGCACTCATCACAACGGGTCGCACGGCACTGAATGAGCAGAAGGGAGAAGAATATGCACTACGCGCGACTGTTTCGCAGAAATAGACCCGTCACTATTGAATCTACGGCATTGGTTAAATTGCTCTAAATGGAAAACTTGGACAGTTCATCCCCCGTGTTGATACGCAACCCCCTACGAAGCGACTAAAATGTGTTATAATGTCACATCGCGTGTTGTGAAATGCTCTGATAGTTGCTGGTTACGCGATCTTTTTTACGTTTTAGTTTCTTTTCCCTATAGGTAGGATGCATGTGCGAAATAAATTTACGGGCGCTTTCTTTTAAAGACGTCGTTGTGTCTTAACGGGTTAATACGTTCTAAGTAGAAAAGTAGATGCGAGAGAAAAGCGTGGTTGTAGACGTAAACGCTATGTACTGCGTGCACGTGCCACTTGCGAAACTCGTTAATTCTGTCGAATTAAACATAACATCATAAGTTGCGTTGTAATGCCAGACTGAAAAGTGAATAACGATTACGATCTACGAAAGTGGACGCCGTGTATCAGTTTCTCTGGCTTTACGTCGTTTTAACAGGAAATTTGAATCTGTGTTGGCTTTGATTAATTCGTGAAATTATGGGAGGTGTATTATCGCAATATTAATACGGAATTCTATTTATACCGTATATATTCGTATCGAATCGTACGATACAAAATTCAAAATTAATTTGATGTAATTTACAGTAATTACGAACGTCGGAAACGCAGATTCGAATTGAAACGTTCATGACAGATTATTTTGAAAGCATGTAGGATATGGGCCAATTTGTAAGCCCCTTTGTATATCCGTTGGGGGGTAACCCAATTTCTCGAGTAATGACGGCTATGAGTGACTATATGTATAGTAATATCGAGTTCACGATGTAGATGTGCAATACACGAGTAAGTTATCTGTCACCTCGACGGCTTAACACGTACTGCATAAAAGATGACCCTACACGCAAAAAAAATGTACCTCTCAAGAATGAATTGCGAATAAAAAGTCAAAAGAGTTATGAAAAATTGATAAATGCAGAATATTTCAAGATCAATTTATATTTCTCGTTCGAAAGTTGCATATTGATGTGCAATATGTTTCCACGCAAACGCATGCAAAATGCATCTACCCGGTAGGGATGATTTGCGAAAATTCAGAAGTGTAACACGACGTGCTAGATTTCTTAATACTAATTCAACTAGATAACATCAATATGCATTTTAACAGACATATTTTCAGGATGAGGTGGGTGGACGTAGCCCTTAAAATGAGAATCGTTCGCAATTAGATCCATTCTCAAATCTTCGTTTCGAGCAAAGACGTTCTTGTTGCAAATCTCTTCATTCTATCGCGCTATCTATTTCAGTCATAGTGAAAACATGTTTGACAAGATGATGAGAATATTTATATTACTAACGGTGTTTAATATAGTTTACGCGCATCAGAGAAATTTTTGGTGGAGGATCGAAGATACGCAAAGGCAAGGGTAAGACCTGCATCTGTGTTTTTAAATGTGAATCAGTAGCTGAACGTTTACAACACAAATTCTATATTTCTTCTTTCTGTAGACCTAACGTCTGCGCCATAGAAGTAAACGATGATATAAATTATGCTTATTACACTGAGAGCAAACAGTGGAGTCCTCGAAAAATTTGTGGCAAACCTACGTAAGCTTAATTTTACTCTCTGCTACTTTGCTTTCGATACGATGCATATGCAGTGCAGCTTTCGTTTGCTTTGCAGATTCGTAAGATACGACTGTTGCGCGGGCTATTACAAAGTCGCTGGGTATCCTGGATGCACAGGAGGTATTAGATGCAATTTTATCGAGTAGATATTTGTCTTCAAGCTCAATCATACTTCCGTTACATTTCTTTCAGTGAAACCGTTGATAAATCTCATAGAGACAACGCGACGGATGGGTTCAATAAAATTTGCAAAATTAATCGAGAGCTCGACGTTTGCGGAAGAATTGAAGAGTGGTCCACCGTTAACATTATTCGTACCATCCGACGAAGCTTTTGATGTACATATGTCTAATTTGAATATATAAAGTGTAATCATTTGACACATTTTGGTCATTTTATTTTTCAGAACTATTTAAAAGTAAAAGGTATTCGTCAAGAATGGTTGTATAATGGTAACAGATATGTAAATTTAATTGCAAATCATATAGTAGACAGACGCGTATTATCAAATCAATGGCGAGCGAATCTTTTAATTCCATCACGATTGCAAGGGAACGTGTTGAGAATCAATAAATTTTCTAACGGAGTAAGTGACACGTTGAAGCTTACGTATGCAAACCAATTGTTCAATAAATGCTATCTTCTTCGTAGATGGAAACGGTGAATTGTCATCGAATCATTCGCAAGGACCAAATTGCCACTAATGGAGTTGTGCATGTAATCGACGGAGTTCTAGATCTGGCTTTGGCGCAAAATTCAGACATAATCGAGCTTGCTTCTAGAGATGGTAGATTCGAAATATTTACAAAAGCCTTGGAAAACAGCGAATTTGGGAATAGAATTAGACTGAGTGAAATACCATGTACCATATTTGCACCAACGGATCAAGCCTTCCATCATATTCCTAAAGCGCAATTGACCGATATGTTGGAAAATCCAGTTGCATTAAATGGTAATGAAATTATTTCGAATGCATTTATGTGCGTTTTTCTCTTCTGTGTTACGTATTATTTTGTTTAGCATTAATTGCCCATCATATCGTAACGCATCCCGTATGCATGCCAAATATAATTTCGGAATATCGCGCAAACACGATGCAACGACAAGAGTTAAAATTAAATTGCGGCCCGTACGGGCCCATTGTAGACAACACAAACATAAAAAATGAAATGTATCATGGAAAAAATGGATTGCTTTATGTTCTTGATCGTGTGTTACTACCTGATCGAGGTAAGTAATTTTTACGCGAAAAATATTCAAGAATGTTCTAAGAACCTCTTAATATGAATTACACATATTCCAGCTAAAACAATTTTGGATGTAGCTAAAGAGGAAGGACTGTTTACATTTCTAGAAATAATTAAAGCAGCTGAATTGGAAGAAACTTTGAGACAGATGAAACACTTCACAATGTTTGCACCGTCTGAGACAGCAATGTATTGTATGTATTCGAATTTTACTACTGATAAACTCAAACGAACGTATTTTGTTTCTTAACGTAAGATGCTCTTTTATAGCCCTATCAAATCAGAAACTCGTAGAATTGCAAAGAAATCGAAAGACTGCTCGGAACTTTGTTCTTAGTCATATAGTTACGGGAACATATTTTACTGATGAAATTAGTAGCAATCAGGTAAGTTAAGCACAAAATTGAGTATTCGAACATATTCATCGGTAATTTTTCAAAATTATAATTTATTATAGATTGCCAGAACTCTTGAAATAGGAATTCCACTACGCTTCCAAGTTTACCGTGGTAATTTTGGAATAGAAAACGCATTAATTATTAAAGCTGATAGAGAATGCAGCAATGGCGTCTTACACGTTATAAGTCACATTTTACATCCTGCAGAAGAATCTTTAGATTATATTTTAAGAAGAGAAGGCAATTTCAGGTAACTTGTTTCCAGAACACAAAAATTCGGAAAGTAATGAGAAATATAAGTGAAAAATTATTACAGCATTTGGTTGGACGCTATGGAAAGAATGAAAAGTATTCAACCACAAATATATGATCAATTTAAGCGCGCAAATTCTTCGTGTACGTACTTCGTTCCTTCGGATGAAGCATTCAGACAGCTAGGAAATGCCAAACTTCAAAAATTATTGGAAGATAGGAACTATTTAACAAAAGTAATATTATTTCTACGAACAAGTTGATTCAATCATAAATGTTTTTCGTTGTTTATTTTCAATCACTGCAAAATCATATCGTGGATAATATGTTACTTGCTGAAAGTTTTATGCCAGACTTGCAGTACACTGTCAGAACTAAAGGGAATCCGATAAATATTATGAGAAAAGATAATAGAATTTTAGTAAGTAATCGTTCAATAATTAATAAACGATTAGAAAATGAACGTCTTACGAGATATAACTTTTAGGTAAACGATGCTACTCTTGTAAAGAGCGACATTTTGAATAAAGCTGGTGTTGCACATGAAATAAATTCAGTCTTATTACCTGATCAATGTTCTAATGGGCATAGAAGAATACACGATGGAACTACTACAAGGAAAGTGTGTCTTTGAGATGAATAATTAATTTATGTTAATTACAGCACTTAATTACGATAATATGTATTATAATAATATATATTATATATATTATTTATGCACTTATATACTAGGTAATATGTAACCATTTATAATAATATAGAATCATTGCAATCAAATGTTTTATTAGTACTTACTACTTCAAAATATTTAACCATTCTTTCATTAACTGTTCAAAAAGTATAGTTTCATTTTAGTTACATTTATACAGTTGGCTACACTTGAATATTATTGCAACACGTGCGCTTAATAAATATTTGTCAATATTATTATGTTTATATTTGTATGGCATTATGACTGTTGATTCGAAAGAAGAACGATATTTTTATTACAATAGTTTAGCCATTTTATTAAAAGCTGTCGAAAATGAACGCACGACAATAGATCTTCGAAATGAAGCTTCAGTTTACGGAACTGTAGAGCATGCAGATGCGTAAGTAATTTTCCCACGTATCTTATCATTATTGACCTATATACTACCTATTATATATATATATATATATTTCGTTTTTTTTTTTGTAGTTACATGAATGTTGTCATGAAAAACTGCGTCTTCACAGATCCAAGAGGGGATTCATACAGTTACACTATGTTTTTTGTGCAAGCAAGAAATATTCGTTTCGTTCATATTCCACCAAAAGTAAGTAATATTAATATATGAGTTATATACTGCACATAATTTTTAATTTTTTGGAGTGATATTGTAAATGAATATATATATAAACTTCGTTTTATTGTACTTGAATGTTTTTTATAGTATTACTATTATAGGTACATTATAATAGTTGGTAGTTATATGGTATTTAAAGTATGTTCTTTTATGGAATTTACCATTATATGAAAGTTTTATATTTTATGGAATAATATGTTAGAAAAAAATTTAATATTTTTTGTCGCGTTTCTATATATTGTTGTTGTTGTATTGCCTAGGTATTTTTGAATTCATAGGTTGCATATCGGATAGTTATAATTTCAAGTACTTATAAATTAAGATATAATTCTTCTGTAAATATTGTTAGCTAACGTACAAATGTACACGTATGTACTATGCGATCGTAATAATTATAAAATATACAATTGAGTTAATAAAATATACAATTAAATTGAAATGATAAGAACTTCGTGTCCATTTTACAAATCAATAATATCTTGTTTACAAGTACAGAGTATTTTGAGATACAACACTAGTTATAAATTAAAATTTTCCACACATTTTCGAATTCCTACAAATTTGAAATATTTTAATACAACAGCATCAATTATTCCATCAACACAAGTTAACATGAGTGTATTTAAGTTCCTTGATTACAACTGTATTGGATTTGACTTGGACAATACACTTTTGCATTATAATGTGACAAACATGGTACATTTGATATATGAAACTTTAGCTAATTATTTAGTAACAGAAAGAGGCTATGACTCTAAACATTTATTGAAACCATTAGAAGATAAAGACATAGACTTTATTCAGAAAGGATTATTCTTAGATTTTGAAAGAGGAAATATACTTAAAATAAATGCTAATGGTATAATTCAAAGAGCATGTCATGGAACTAATTTATTGAGTATTGAAAAGATCAAAGAGATATATCCTGAACAGAGATGGGAAGCTACAGATGCTTTTTGTAATGACATGTTATCTACATGGAATGGCCCTGTATCAATGAAAATGAGAAGTTTATTAGATTATTTTGATATCGCCTCATCTCTTATTTTTGCAAGGTTGATAGATGCTTTTGATAAAGAACAAGGAGGTCCCCTTAATAAATATAATATTTGGCCTGATATGTTAGATGGATTCATTGAAATGTTTAACAGAGACCATTTTAAGATAGATAGAGGCCACTTTTTTCCTAGTCTTAGGGAGAATCCTGATAAATATATGCATAAATGTACTGCAAGAACTATCACTTGGCTTCAAGAATTAAAAAAACATTGTACTACTTTTCTTATTACTGGATCAAATGTAGATTTTGTTGATTTCACTGCTACTTATGCTCTTGGAGAAGATTGGCAATCTCTATTTGATATTGTTATTTGTTATGCAAAAAAACCTGCCTTCTTTACTGAAAAACGTCCATTTTTTAACATTGTAAATAAAGAAGAAGGTAATATCATAGAAAGCAAAGATTTAAAACGAGGTGGTATATATAGCCAAGGTAATTGGAAAGAACTTGCTGAATTTCTTGAAAATATATCTGGGAAACAAAATCCTCGTTATTTGTACGTAGGTGATAATCTTTTGCAAGATATTTATGTACCAAATTCATATGTACAATGTGATACAGTGGCTGTAATTGAGGAACAAATGTCTGAAGGAATGGTTCAGCAAAAATTATCACATCCAGATGAGAAAGTGTTAAATTCAACACTTTGGGGCTCATATTTTTGTTTAAAAGATTCTAAAGTTAATATAAACTCATTATGGGGACATGTTATCAAAAAATATTCAAAACTTTGCATACCTGAGATAGATTTAATAGCCCAACAGCCACTAGAAAAGTCTTATTTCTGTTTTAATGAAGAAAAATATAATGGATATTATCCTGCAGTGCCACTTAGTATATCTGCATTTTAAATTTACAAGTTTATCACATGTGATAAATATGCATTTTGTTAATCAGTAAATGAGAATTTTATAGTCTTATGTTGCATCATACGTATTATACTTTTGTAATGTATTCTTAATGTATTCTTAATTTAAGATACGTATTATACCAGCTATCGAGGAACAGTTGCAACGTTTGGTAAGACACAAGAGAGATTTATCACATACTAAACGTACATTTAAAACAAAACGTGCTGAGCAAAAGCAACAGGAGGGACTAGCAGCAGTGGAGAAAATTTTAGAAAATAGAAAAAAGAGAGATCAAATGAATGATTAGAGATCGAATGATTAAAACAAAACTGATTAAAAAATAATAAATAACAGATTGACCATTTTACAGTATGTTTATTTACAATTTAATTTTTCATGTACAAAAATAACTTTTATACAAACATGCATTGCACAAAATACAGTATAAGATAGTATAAAAGTGATCATTTTGTACAAATTTTAAGTACAATTAGCAGTAATAGACATATAAACAAATATAAATAAAATAAATTTATTTAGTTATATCTATTAACACCTTGCTATTTTCAACATACCATTATAGCCTCATATATTTTTATAGTAACATTAACTAATTTTTTTTTATAGTAAAAAGATTATCTTTCCATAATTGTAAAAAAAACTTTATATTATGTATCTATGTACTTATATATCTATACATGTTCTGTCATAAAATAATAATGCACAAGTATAAATAAAATTTTATGTTTGTAGAATAAGTAATACCTAATTGAATGAAATGTTTGTTATTTTCTTTGAACAGCAATTGCTATTCCCATTCCTCCACCAACACATAAGGCTGCAACACCTTTGTTTCCATCAATTCTTTCTAATGAATGTAATAAAGTTACTAATATTCTAGTACCTGTAACAGAATATATTTAGAATATATGTGTATACTACAAATACATATATGTATTTTCAATTATTTTGATTTTATTGTCATACCAGATGCACCAATAGGATGGCCTAAAGCAATAGCTCCACCGTTTATGTTAACTTTATGAAGATCTAAACCAAGAGTTCTTACACAAACTATAGCTTGCGCTGCAAAAGCTTCATTCAATTCATATAAATCTACTTCTTCTTTTGTCCATTTTGCTTTTTGCAACTGAAATGTTAATCTTTTTTTATTGCACGAATTTGCAAATCGTTATTAAAATTATAACATTCATCTACTAACCACCAACTCAATTGCTGGAATAGGACCTGTGCCCATAATTTTTGGTTCTACTCCAACTTGAGCTACTGCAACAATTTTTGCCAGTGGAGAAAGTCCTTTTTTTATAGCAATCTCTGCTGACATAAGAACAACTGCCGCTGCCCCGTCATTGATGCCAGAAGAATTACCAGCTGTAACTGTACCTTCAGCCTAACAACGAACATTGTTTTATGATTAAATATTTAAATTTATGAAACAAAAAAAAAAAAAAAAGTGTAATTAATCATACTTTCAAAAAGGCAGGTTTCAATTTTTGAAGGCTTTCAACAGTTGTTCCAGACTTAGGAAATTCATCTTTATTCACGATAATAGATTCTTTCCTAGTAGGCACAGTCACAGGGATGATTTCTTTGGTAAAATGACCTGCAGTAACTGCAGCCTGCACTTTTTCTTGAGATTTAACTGCAAACTCGTCTTGTTCTTCTCTACTTACTTTAAAGTCTTTAGCAACATTTTCAGCTATATATACATATATAATTATAAGGCTTAAATTACATAGTTATAATAAAAGAATTTTGATATGAAAGAGATGTATCAATTACAACTCTTATACCTGTTATTCCCATATGAATTCCGTGAAATGAATCTGTCAAGCCATCAAACACTATATGATCTATTAAATTACAATCTCCTAGTTTTACACCGTCTCTAATTTGTAAAATATGAGGAGATTGGCTCATACTTTCTTGTCCACCAGCTATAACTATCTGGCTTTCTCCAGCTCTTATAGATACATAACCATTCAAGACTGCTCTAAAAATATATGTTTGTTGTAACTTTTATTCATAAATTATAACACGTAGAAAAATTTAAATATTAAAAAATTCATTAAAACATTTCTATTTACTATTATGCTATTACTTATCATATGAATTAATGATATACATGATAGCATATATGATTGAAAAGAGCCTCAGATCTTTGAAAAAAAACTACACTTACTTCAAACCCGAACCACATAGCATGTTAATTGTATAAGCAGGTACAGATATAGGAATACCAGCTTTCATTGCTGCTTGTCTCGCTGGATTTTGCCCTTGACCTGCTGTTAATACCTTTAAAAAAAAAAATCTCAAATATATTTTAAAATCATTACTTTCGTTAGATTTGTATTAAATTTAAATTTAAATAGATTTGTTAAATTATATGTAGATATTATGTACAGGTTTTTTTTGCATTCAGCAAATTAACAATTGATAACAATATTTATATATTCAATAATTTGAATTTTAAATAAAAATAATCTCAGTTTACCTGTCCAATAATTACTTCAGAAATATCCACAGGTTCAACATGAGCTCTTACAAGACTCTCTTTAATGACTATACTTCCTAAATCTGCTCCTTTCAATGATGATAAGGAACCATGAAAAGATCCTAAAAATAAGAAAATGTTTTACAAAACAATGAAAAAATATATATCATTGTGATGGAAAAGTAAAACAAAAATATATATATATATTATTGTGCTATAGAAATAAAATACAGAAATAAAAGCAATACAAAAATAATAATAATTGTAAAAAAAAAAAAAAAAAAAAAAAATGAACGTTAATATAACAATAATATGTATATGATTTGAATAGAATGTTTTTATTTTAAGTTATAGTAACAAAATATAAGTATTATATTGGGTATAAATGTACAAGATAGATATTGTTATTATTTAAATTGAAAGGTAGTTATTTTGTTAGAATAGAATAAAATAATTTGTTAAAATATCTCTTTAACGGTATGCCTAATACTTTTTCAATTTTCATGACAAACAGTTTTCCATTGCACTTTTTATTATGGAAAAAAATAATCGTAATTTAAAATTTGATTGTTTACACTATGGCATTTAAACTGGGTTAATAATATAGTATTGAATAAACGTTATTATTTTTAATTGTTGTATCATTCAAAGTCGCAATGAACAAATTTATACCTATGGGTGTCCTGACTGCCGATATTATTACAACGTCGCTGTGGTTCATGTTGAAAATTTGCTAAAAACCACGTCTGAACTTCTGGAAAACCGGACGAAGACTACCGCCACGAACTGATGTAGCAGAAATAAGTTAGAAATACTAGCGATACCTAAACCAGTAACGGCTTAATGAAAGTATGTCAATCGAAATGTAGGTGCATTCTTTCCTAGATAGTTTCACGTCCGATTGAACGCGTACTACATTTTTCATTTACTTTATCTCGCGTATTTCATTTTATTATGTTATTCACTTCGTTATTCTATTATATCTCATTTTTTCACTCGAACGAACATTTTATACGATCAGAGTGTTGAGATTTCTGCTGTTTCAGATGTGATACGTTCCTGATCAACGTCATCGGCTGGTTAACTTCTAATTCGGCGTACAGGTGGCGTTGAACCACCAATTGTGAGGTCGCGGTGGTGCTCGTTTGTTTTTACCCAGCGTGCATTGTGAATAGTGACTGGTGCTAAGATGGCCGACAACAAGGAGGAGATTTCGGAGCTCGTCGAAAAGCGAGGTATTTATCACAGTTGTTGGATTTACTTTTTGTGATCACCGTTTAGAATAGAAGCACGATGCACGGCGAGCGTGTCGATGATCTCGGACGGACGGTATGATCCGTAGTTGTGATAAAAATCACGCCATCTGCACGCACGGTGTTCAGGAGGAATGATCGGGAAAATCGACGTGAATATACTAACGAATCGGCCCTGTTTTCCGTGTCTCTCGCGATCCTAGCGTTGTCCACGAATAGTTAACCTAGCTTACGTCGACGGGGACGTGTCTGTCAACGCGACGTCAATTTCGACCAGCGCCAAACATGCCACGATTTGACAGGCTACGAGCACTATTCGGTTGCACGACACCCATCGTACAGTGTGTGTAGTACATGCGAGCAGACAGAATACCATGCTCGTTCTCATATGTCCGCCTAAGCGCTATGCTCGTTACTCATTAAGGTCATAACGCCGACGGCCTTGCAATTCGCACCGTCGCTGAAGTAATCTCACTCGAGATTACCGTTATCTCTTACCGCGAATTTATTGCCGGCTGATTCGTCTATAACATCAACCAATGCGCGTAGTGTGCGCGTGTTGCCTATGGGTTAGGTTTTCAGTCACGGTACGTCGGCCACGGGTAGCGAATTTGCCAGTGTTTTCGAAGATACGACACGTTCGGCACGCAGCCGGCCGATAATAAACGCATGATGTCACGATCAATTTCTCTTTGGCATAAACGCCCCGATGATCGGTTGCCACTTGACGTTACGTGCTGCCGTTATGTCTTGTGGAATTTGATTTTCGATATGTCGTCCATGTTCGAAACACTTTGGACGTGTTTAATTCGTAAATCTCTCCTCGTTTCCAATTTTTGACAAAAGACAATATACGTATATAAGTACGTGCACGTTCGTAGAGCTGTAACGTTTGTTTTGATGCCGGGGAAAATTACCGTGTACAGTAACACGTGGTGCGCGTTCCTTCCGACAATTTAGCTGTCGCAGCTGTATAAAACAAGAGCCACGTTATCTTTATTTCTACAACCTAGCGTGTGTTTATCAGGCTGGTGCGTGTTTAACATTGTCATTCGCGAGTGTGCGTAGATCAGTAAACTCAGTCACTTGCGTAATTATCGTTCATCGGCAATCGAGTGGCTTTTAATATGTACCGACTGCCGTTGTTTCTGCGATCGTTCAATGGGTAATTGTTTCCTTTTTCCGTGGGAACGATATTCTCGAGCGTTACGGGGCAACACCAAACGGACCGGTGCGATTAGCATCACGGAATGATCAATCGAGATTTCTGCTCATCTTTTGTACATAATGCGATTAACTGTTACACGCGCCGTGGTATTATGCGGCAAGGCTCGCACCGCTGTGCCCGGTGTTGCGCGTCGAACCAGTTCCCATGCGTCTTTATTAGAATTTTCTCTCTCCGCGGACGTCTCTCCCCGGTTGCGCCTTTAAATATGGATCAGTCCTGGCGTGCAGACATCTTGGCGAAGAGCAGCAACGATATCGAACAATTCATTCTCGCGTGAATCGCGAGATGTGGCGCTCCCAGGCATCGCGTGACTCTCTGTTCTCCGTTCTC
>KQ435794.1:1375352-1386553 GCA_001276565.1 Melipona quadrifasciata | reverse complement strand
TCACGTGATTCGCGAGGGGGCGTGGGATAGACCTCGAGTAGGAGTGGCGTTGTCTTGTATTTTCTATCGATTCAAATGTTTGCGTATCGATAAAATTTTATGGCAAAAAAGTCGTCTTCATTTCGTAGTCGGAAACAAGTTGCTTCTGAGCCTTTCGGCGAGACGAATCGTACTGGGGTACAAGTCGTGCAGTTTTTTTTTTTTTTTCTCTCAAGAAAGCGATCTTCTCAACAGAGAAGCTCCATTAATTTCCTTTAACTTCCCATTTTTTTTCTGCTTGAGAATTTTCTAAATTAATCAAGTAAATCAGGATTGTTTTGAAATTACCAGGAATATCTTCATCGGTTGATATTTTCGATCCTACGTTATAAATATGCAGCAATTTCCTCTGCGACGATCATTTGCAATTATTAGCGTCGATCAAAGCGTCGATTACGTAATCGATTAATTATTGATGCCTCGTCCGCGATGCCAGAATTTTTCGAACGCGAGAATCGCACGACCGTCGTGAAAATTCACGCGTGAAGATTCGGTCAGGTGTATCTGGCCAGAGACGAGACGATTATCGACGGAAAGTCGAAGGAAAAAAAGAACCCGCTAACACGCGGCGTACAGAGGAGCGAGAGACCTGGCTGTTCGCACGATTTATTACGGCTTAAATTGGCGCATGCGTCACACCGGTGTACGTGACTAACCGGAACTTTCCTTCCACGGTAATGCACGTGGATCATGCGGTACGCCAACGGTGGATGTGATCTCTCGATGGCCAGGTCTCGCGAGAAATTGCCGGAGAGAGAAGTTTGCCGTTCCCCCGTGAAACCTGTACGCTCCGCGTTTTCGCGCGTCGCGCTTGTTGAACTCGAACTTGCAATTAATCTCGACGATTTCCGTGTCATCGATCCATCACGTTACCTCGATTAGTTACCTCTTGGGACGAAACTGTAAGATCGTGGGATCGCGGCCAGCCTCTTTAACACTGAAAAAGGCTGTAGATAGATATAACGAGATATGAGATAAAGATCAAAGAGTTGTTTAATTTATCATCTGTTGCTCCCGTTCGCCGCCGCTCTCTCATTTCGCGGCTGCAATTTTGTCGCTTTCGCGGGAATTTCAAAAATATAAATTTGTTGATGTTTCACGTTGATTAAAAGTACGACGAAATTGGCGGCTAATGGATTGACGAGACGATCGATTCTTCGGGACTTTGGTTCTCTTTCAATGATTCATTCCGAGCTCGCTCGTTTCTCGATCGAACGTGCTCTCGGAGACCTCGCGCGTTCAGCACATATTTCTGCCACGTGCAGTCGGTCAAATTGCCATCAAACGGCATCGTCCATCAAAGTTTATTCTCGACACGAATTCTCACTTCCACGAAATCATCTCCAACCGAGGAATGCGCTTTATTGTTTGCAAAGAACAATGTCAGAAAATTCCCGACGTTTTTAAGTGGGGCGGGCTCTGGTTAATCTGTCCATTGTCACTGTCACATATCGATTAGCTAGTCTCGATTTAAAATGTTCATCGAACGTGACGAGTTCGTTATCGTGCGCAGACGCTGATATCGATAACTTGAATCAATTCGAATCACAGGAACAGGCTCGCAGTTATATTGTATTATAGATTCAAGGGGTTTGCGAATATTTCCGAAAGTCTTAATTTATACATTCTCGTTTAAAGTAACACGTGCCGGAGAAATTCATATTTTTGGCAGAATTCCGCGCGTCCGTTTTGTTTCGGAAAGTTTAGACATCGCGCGTCACCGAGGCTTGTCGAGTTACGTAAGTTATATTTAGGGAAAAGTGAATAAGAGTGGCGAATTGAACGCGTCGAGCCTGCGAACCGGAGGCGCGCGATAATTATAGTCTCTGCGATTTTAATTTCGAACGCGCATCGCAAATTTTTTTTTTTTTATTCGAAATCGACGCAACAAAACGACATGCCACAATTTCAAAAAAGATGTACAGTCTGTACATTTGTGTATTTATGACCAGAAAATGCGCGAAAACGAATTTTCTGGTAGGTTGTGAACGAAACGATGCAACTTCACTGTATTTAATCCTAATAAAAACTGGTTACGAGCTATTTTAAGTGGCTGTATCTCGAAAGTGAAAGCACACAACATACGATGTTTCTTAGATACCAGGTTTGTATCGCGATACAAATTTTCCGGGAACCCGCGTCCAGATGTCGCGTGTCGTAGAGACAGAACAACGATTCTTCAACTTTTACGTTTCGCTTCCTGCGCGCGTTCTTGACGCATTGCTCGACTCAGTCGTTGGCACGTTGCCTGTTCAGTGTCGTCACACGACGTCCCGGAGCTCGACTCGAAAAAAAAGAAGAGCAGCCTGCATCCGCAGACGGTACGCAACCTTCGTACCTTCTATCTGCACCCTTCCCTCTTCCCATGGCACCCGGTTAAACAGAAATTCCGCTGAGAAACGTTCCATCCTGAATTATCTCTCCGTCAACTATTTTTCCAACCCACAGACAACGCTTCGTATAAACTTTGCAGCAACTCTGCGTATACACGCGAAGCTTTTGACTCGTGTCGATCAAAATTAAACTCTCATATTTTTGGCAATTTTAGCGGTCATCCGAAAGATGAAGAACATGTTTCACTTATTGAAAATCTCCGTGTAGCTGTTTTATTCATGCCAGTTAGTTGCTGATGTATCGATTATAGCATGATTTTTTTAATACACTTGTCGGGGGCGTGAAAAATTGTCGATATCACTCGTTGCATTCTGCGTTATCGTTGTATCAGCGCGTTGGTATCAATTGCTTACGCAATAGTTTACATATCTACAGACATAATTATATTCGTAGAATTGTAAATGTTTATGCTGCCATATGTCTTCAGTTGTTCAAACCACATTAATTAAACATTAAATAGTCTTGGTTAGTTTACGTTAAATCTGAGTTTGATCGGAGTCCTCTCGCACCTAAAAGAAATGAGTTATATACTTAAGAATCGGAAAAATCTTTACGCTCGACCGCCGTCTTCTCGACACTTGGAAGCCTCGAATATAGACGAATATAGAGTGAAAAAATTGTTGAACGGTTCATTGGTCTTGGCAAAAATTCAGTTACCTCCGTCTGTACATACAGGGTGTCTCAAGATAGATACAATCGAGTAAGTCTTCGTTTTCGAGAAAATCGAGCTCGAGGATTTATCAAATGTACATGAATTTAATTCCGCACTGGAATAATCGATACGAGAAGTGAAAAATATGTTTGTTTAAGGTGTCGTTTTCGAGTAAATAGACTTTGATCTTCTTGATACGAAGTATCTTACAAAAGAAACCTTATTCCACGTTCTTTACTTACTTTCGCACACGAATAACCTCTTGTCACGTCATTAATTACCTAAATTCGAGTATAACGTTAATAAATCTTCAAACTCAATTTTTTGTCGAAAACGAGAAATTTTATTTTTTCACCAGTAGACTTACTACTCGATTGTACCATCTTGAGACACTTTGTACCCACGCATGTGTTTGATGACGCGAGATCGGAAGCAGAACATTGAATCCATCGGTTAGACGTGTTGCTCGATGATGAAAAATTTTTATAATTGGAGGAAAGTAGTCAGATTCAGTTGGATCTCAATTTTTATAAACACAAATTTATTTGGAACGAAAACCGGCGCGACTTGCATCTTCAGTGGTCTTCGTACAGGAGCCAGGAATTGAGCTAACTCGTCTTTCCCGATTTATCGGGTTAAAAATACACAGGAAGCAGTCTGTGTGTATTTCACGGCCCTTTGTGCAGGGTCGTGTCGGTTAGTCGAACGCCTGGCGTCGGGAAAACGGCGGCTGCGGCTACGTTTCACAAGGGCGGAGAGAGTATCGCGAAGATGAACGGGGGGTGTGTGTGTGTGTGGAGATGGTAAAGCGACGGTGGAGGGAAAGAAGGGAACGTGGTGCATCGACTCGACACAAGGGAAGGGGGTTGATTCATCGCGGAGGCCGCACTCGGCTTCACGCAGTCGTAGAACGAATCTCGTTCATCGCGATCCTGGACGAGCGGGAGCAGCCAGTTACGCGTCTTCCGCGCGAAAGTCAAGGACGCGAGTCGACGGAATTCCCGCTCCAGCGTCCCCGAGGCACGCGAGACAATCGAGAAAGTAATCGTTTGCTGGTACGGCACGTGTTCGATACGCTTTTCGGCGTATCGGTGCTCTCGTCGTCACGGAGAAAAGAGGAGTCGTCGTCGTCGTCGTCGTTGTCGTCGTCGTCGTCGTCGTCGGCGGGGTCGTTTCTTGATCTCTTCGGCTCTTGTACCGCAAAGGGTCATTTACGCAAAGATCTGAGGTTATCGCGATGATACGAAAATTCTATATACTGTCAGCTGACAGCCGTCCCGTACGAATCGATTATGGAAAACGAGAAGACTGTTGGACTGTAGAGTTTCTATGACAATGCACGCCTACGCGATATTCTAAGCAGGTGATTCATCCTTCACGTGTTCAAGCTGGCTTTAAATATTCAATTTGTCCCGATTACCTTTTTCGGTCGATCAACTGCGCATCCGTCAGATGGACGATCAGATTTTCGTCTCCTCTTTCCTCGCGACGAGCACGTTTTCCAATTTCGTTTCATTTCGTCACGATATGAAATAACGTTTTGGTGTGAAACAGTTTATCGACAGGCTGGATCGCGAGTGCTCAGAATGGTGGTCGCGATGCTCACCGACTACGGGCAGTCTGATTTAGGTATGTGATACGCAACCTTCCCGTTCGCCTCGTGTGCAAACGGACTACCGTTTCATTTCGACTCGACTATTCTCCGACGAGAACCCGGTTCTTACGTATATATTTCGTACCATCGTTCGAAATAAACAGAGAGACAACGACGCGAGTTTGAATACTCGCGCGGCGCGTGACGCAATTATTTTCTGCAACGTTGCTAAAAGGACGTGATTAATGCATCGCAAGTAGCAAACAAACGTTACCCTCCAGAAACGTTTATCACAGAGCAACTTTGTAATCGCGCCTATCGATCGTCCGCTAGTTTTCACAAGTGTTTCCAGTCCCGTTGTTTGCGAAACACACACATACATACACGTTCCTCAGTCTTTCTTAGGAGAAATTGCTGAGTGTAACGCGAAGTTTGTGCGAGGAAACACACGCTAGGGGGCGATCTTCGTATGCAAAAATGTCGAAAAGGAGAAAATAGAGCGCAAGTCGCTCGAGCGATCGGCAGAACGGAAGTTTTTACGCAAACTGGTCGCGAAACAACCACGAAATTCGTCGCAGCGGATTTGCAATCCCGCAACGTTCAACCGGTCCTACGGATTACTCCGTTAAATTGCACAGAACGGAGCAACGGTATTACGCGAAACGAGCCGTTTAATTCGCCGCAGTGATAAAAATTCCACGGGGCTGTTTCGCGCTGCGACGTTGTCGCGTCACCGTTCGCCGACTAATCGATTTCACGACGAAATCCTTTTTGTCTGTTGCATCGAGAACTGGTTTCACGGCGGAACAAAGGCCCAGATGTCCGTACACCGCTGTCTCTTTGACGTTATCGTGCTTTTTATAAGGTCGAGATCCTACGTCGCGTTTCAACGCGACACTGCTCCGCGACTTTTGCTACTTGCGGACACGTGCTCCGGCAATTGACACGAGATTTATTGCACGTAACTACGTGGAAATTCGTTTCGGTAAACGTGACGAATCGTGTCCGTTTCAGAAAACCATACGGTGCGTTTCGTTTCGACAAAGTAGAGCTACGTGTTTTCTTTTCATCGTCGTCTGTGCTTTGTGCCACACGATCGTTTAGATTTTAATTGTAACTTGTTCTTTCGAATTGCACGGAAATGGGAGAACTTACATCAGCAACGTTGGAACAACGCAACCAGTGTGCACGTCGGTCATTTAGTTTCTCTCAAATTTCCAGAAAATATAGCCGAGGTCGGTCGAGAGATCTTCCAAGTGTCGTCAACATTGTCACAAGTCATTGCAAACGTAGCTCGAATTACTACTCAAATTTATCAACGAATCGCTGCCGAACTCGATAACCGCCAATACGTGTATCTTGTGTTTAACGCTTGAGCCGCAAAGTCTGAATCATCGGTTCCTGGCTCGTTGCCCTATACCCCCAGCAAATTCTTAGTTCATCTATCTAGCGATTAATCGAAGATGACGCACGTCCCCTGCTCGATCAGAGTGACGCAAGCCGTGTTGCCTAGGTCAGTAACGGAAATCGTATTGCACACTTGTTCGAAACATGAACATTTTTTTCTTCTTTCCCTTGCTTGCTCGAAGGGGCACGTTCATTCGCACCTTACGTATCGTAGTGAAGATTTTTACGTGTAGGAAAGTTGGTTCCAAATTTATGTTTGCACTGTTACTCACCGTTCGAAGGTGTCAAAAGACACCTTCCGAGCCCGTGGTATCGCACGCACCGCCATGTTGGACGGACGAAATCAAATATTTGCTCGATGATTGTCGCGTTTCCTGGTACCTGTATCTCAAAATCCGGTATTTGTCGCGTATCCAGTGACACGAAGCATCTATCCATATAAAGAAAAAAAAAAAAAAAAAGGAAAAAAAATGTTACGATACACGGAAAATGTGACTGCCTAAAAATACTTGACTCTTAGAGATTTTTAGCGAGTGAAGATCACACATGGAAGACACGTCTCTCGTATTTTGTAAAAGTTTTCAAATTGAATACCACGTCAACGAATCCCATAGCAAAACTGTCTTTGCATTTCGGCAGTTAATTGAATCAATCGAATCCTTAATTAAGTTGAGACGGATATTCATCGTAATTCGCCGGCAAGCGCACATACGCACATATACGATTGCGGAGAAGGAGTCGGGGGCCATTCTGCGCGTGCATTGTCGCGTCGCGATTCACGAGGCATTGTTCCTCGCGCTTTTCAGGCCAGGCCAGAAAATGTGCAGCTGCCTTTTCCTTTTGTACACCGGGTTCTCGTGCCAGTCTAGATTCCGCGAGATCATAGATTACACGGTCGAAACACGCTTCGGAAAGCCTCCGCGAATGTCCCGTTCCTCCAGCTCTTACGTTACCCTTTCTTTTTCCGATTCCCCATCTGCACGATCCTCTCGCACATTCGCGTCTCGATAAGGGAAAATCTCCGCGAACTGATCTTTCTCGATGCGCGCGAATTTGGCTCGAGCTTGGCCGAAATATCAATCAGCGACCGGGTGAAAGGTCGACGCGCGCCACAGTTTCTCTTTTCAAATCCTAGTGGCAATTCAGACGGTTGCGTCACTGTCTCGGACGGAACAATTAATGCTAGAATCATCGATCACTGAGGCAACGTACGCTGGTATTTTTGTCAGTGAACTTCACGTGAATGAACTTCGACCGAATTATATTTGGTGAAATTGTAATTTAAAATTAGATTGAAAATAAATTCCTGCATGAATAAAACAATCTTTGCCTATCTGCATTTTATCTGAGTAATCAAGAAATATTTTTTTTTTTTTTTGATTACTTCTAGATTCTGGAATACGTCAAAGATTCGAGTTGTTTTAATTATGTTCTCGCGATTGAAAAATCGAGTGTTCGTGCATTATCAGACAGCCGATCGCTAACTTAAAAATGTCGCACGATTAATCGAGCATTTCTGCGCTCGATTGTCACCTGTCCGTTGTTCTAATTGCATTTGCATAACTGGCAACGAACTGGAACGCGAAAACGATCGCACACGCGATTTTCGTCGATATTATTATTTGGTTACTTCGTAACATTGCGGGCGCGGGTTCCGTGGTATAGTCAGTGACTTCATGCCGCCTAATTGAATATTATAAGCGCGTATCGTGATTGAATAAATGTTTGCGATTGAAACACCGACAAAGCTGACGCGTTAATATGACTCGGAATATCGTACAACTGTCACGGTATATTTTCCGTATTTGTTGGATTTTTGTGTATTTATAGAAGATTCGAGGAATGCGAAAATGTGCAAAATATCAGAAGCAGTAGAAATTTTCCGTTCTTCGTGGTCTTTAACTGCGTTCACAAATATATTTGCAATTCCATGAAATTCCATACATCTGTCTATAATTTAGACTCGTAAATTACGCTAGTCAACAACAAGTATGTCTCACGCGGTCCCATGGTAAGAGCGGGGGAATAGTCCCAATTTCAAGAATTAGTGGAAACTTCTGTATTACGTATTTCACGTACTTCGATTATCACGCTGGAACGTATCGTCACGTATAAATCACGTGTTCGCTCTGCGACAGTGCGTTTCAACGATATCGCTAGAACATTTAGCAAAAGCCTGCAAACAATTACCTGCAGTTTGCACGCTAATTCCTGGACGGGTGTGAATTTACGTTCGATTACAGCGAGAGCTGAGCTGAAGCTCGAGGGACGAGGAAATTTGAAAGGAACGACACACGTCGTGCGCAATCGAAATTCCGGAAAGTCGAATCTGTTTTTCTCCACGAAGAACGGACCGTTTGTTCTAATGGTTCTCCAACGTGGCGCGCTTTAACTGCAATTGCGCAACCCGTGCATTCTCTCCGAACTTTTAAATACCTTGGGACTAGAAGGAGACAAGCGTTGATCAATCGTCCGACGCGTTTTCAAATAATAATAAATCGATCTTACAAAGGCCGATCTCGCGGGGCATTGCGTGGCCGTTCGCGTTACACGGTTGACCTATTCGCGCAGGTATTTGCGTGGAACGCGCAACAAATTGCTGCGCCTCTCTCGTTAGAAGCCGACCATTTCGCCGCGAGTGCCCGCTCGCGTTCGCCTGTGCATTTTTGCATCACATCACTCCTCGTTCATGCTCGACGCGATCGAGATGCAACGAGCACGAAATGATACGAACGGCCGACGTACGACGTGAATCTAAATGCATCGACAGATCCATCTTTTTTCTTTTTTTTTTTTTTATCACTGAAAGTGATTTTAGTGGAGGTAACGCAGAAAATCGGGCCTCTTCAGGTGCAACGCTGTAATATGCAACGAAAATTAGCGATTGGTCGATTTGGATCACGTGATTCATGAGGGGGCGTGGGGTAGACCTCGAGTGGGAGTGGCGTTGTCTGGTACTGAGCGATCGCGCCTGTAATTTGGCAAAAAAGTCGTCTTCATTTCCCACTTCTAGGCCTTTCAGTGAGACGAATCGTACTGGAGTACAAGTCATGCAGTTTTTTTGTTACTTTTGTGCGTGCTGTCGCCAAGTTCGTTCGCGTTAGATTGCGGGTAGATAGTTCCGCTCTCGGTCGTACAAAACTGAGCTCTGATGGCTTCTCAGATTTGAAGACGCAGAGTCGAAATTGCAAAGCAAGGAAGAAATGAGGCAACAATGCGTGCGAAACGTAAAGGAATACGAGCTGTAGTCGAGCAACGCGGAGAAAACGTGAAATATTTCTATAAATGTTTTACAATTGAACTTTCACAATTTTGGAGAAACATGTTTCCTCGGTTTTCCACTCTACTATGTGATGTAAAATCATTTCCGAAAAGAACAAATTCACGACTCAAAGTACAGGCTTTAACATGAGATCGTTATATAATTTTCTTTTTTTACGACGTTATATTAGTTTAAATTATGCTCTTTGCTGTATAATTAATTAAAAAAAAGAATGCATGTTAGAAAAGCCACTTTTATGCAACCAGCTGTAACAGTAATATGAAAAAGAAGCTACTTTTATCTGAAATATGTTAAAATATACATACTGATGTACAATCACGTGATTGATAAATACAAAGCTTGCCTACACCTCAGAATATCTTTAAAAACTATAACAAAAAGTCCAGAATAATCCTTACCGATGCTAATTCGATAGCCAGAAGCAGTAATGCATATCGCGTGACGAAGAGAACGAAGAGAACGGACCAATCACTCGCGCATCAACTTCAATCGTCCCGACCGTAACTACGCTTGATTGCGTCGTGGGGAAACGCGTGTGCGATATTGAAGAAAATTCGCAAGCTCGGTATGCATATCGGCGACCCGGAAACCGAATAAAGAGATTCCTCGAGCTTGCATACATTTCTTTGCAGGTCAACCGCGTAGCGTGAAACTAAACCGGATTGGCACGTTGCGCACGTTTTTTTCTTCTTTTTTCTTACTGCGACGCTTTGATCGTCGTGCACGGTACGATACGGTACCAGCGCGAGGATCAAGAAGACCCAAAGAAAGATTCATGGAAATGCACGAACGTGGTCGGGTAAATCGCCGAATGCCTATGTAAATATATCACATTAGGCGAATCGTGTCGTTTTCGAGAAGCGTTCGCGTTATGCCGCGTTCACGCTACTGTTGGCGAACAGTTCGCTAAAGTGTCGCGCGTTGCTCGCGAACAGTTTGCCGACAGCAGTATGGACTTATCAGGTTCAGAACTTTTGCAACAGCGTTGTAGCGGCCTAGGATTTCTCAACTATGAGTTTCGAACACTGACTGACACAAGCCGCAAGTGGCTGAGCACCTAGCGTCAAGGTCTTGCCGTTCTCCGACGTTAGGAAAAAAAATATGCGAAACCCCTCTAGGATGAGTGATCGGGCCAGCCTAGCGGTAAGGAGTCGCTGCCATCATCCCCACTGATGAGTCTAGGCAGCGACTCCGAGACGAAACGCAACTCTCTTTTTTACCTCAAATTCCATGTATCCTTCATTTAAACCCTACAAATTACTTTAAGACTTACATGCGCCAATGCATTCGTCCTTCAATAATAATTACCAATAATGGGAGCAAAGTCATTTCAATGGTATGGTAGCTGACGTTAGCTGCTTCTGGTCTTACTATTTAAGCGAGCTACTATCAGAGTTGACGTGTCAATCTCCGAACCACACTTGACAATATCGTTTCTGTGCTGTGTTAAAAAATGTCTGCATTTTTTGCACTTCTCGCGGGCGCGTTCTCGCTGCTCTGCTTTTACCTGTATCTGAAGCACAATTATTGGAAGAGAAACGGAATTCCAACTGTCAGAGGATGTGTCCCACTTGTGGGCCACATATTACCTATGATAACGAAACGGATGAATTTCTCCGAATTCCTTCGCCTGGTCTACGAGGAGCACAAGGATCACAGCATGGTCGGTATCTACAAAGGAACGAGGCCAGTGTTAATCATTCGGGATCCTAATCTGGTGAAAATCGTGCTGCAAACTAATTTCTCCAATTTCCACGAGAACGGGCGCAAAGTTGTAGCAGAGGTGGATCCACTTTTATCTAAACATCCCTTGTTTACTTACGGAGAAGCAT
>KQ435794.1:1362812-1375206 GCA_001276565.1 Melipona quadrifasciata | reverse complement strand
TGAAATCGTTATTCACGAGGTTCACCGGCGAGGTTGTGGCGAACGGTGGTTTAGGCATCGAGGGATATTGTTTCAAAGAAGAGGTTGGAGCCAATGCCTTTCATAAACTTGTCGGAAACACGTTCGCGGAATCGTTGGGAACCATAATCACGTTCCATTATCCGGATATCAATCGTCTGCTGAAGGTCAGGTTCCTGCCGAAATCAATGGACAGATATTTTCGAAACGTTGTGAGCGAAAATTTGAAAATCAGGAGAAACGACTCAACACCTAGGATTGGGGATGTGATCGACGAGGAGAATGTAACCGCACATGCAGTTTTTTTATATTTGGAGGGCCTGGAGACGACCAGCATTACGATGAATTTCATTTGTCACGACTTGGCTACTAATCCGGAGATTCAAGAGAAACTGAGAAAGGAAGTGAGGTCGACGATCGAGAAGCACGGCGGTTTGACGTTCGAAGCCCTGAAGGACATGACGTATATGAATCAAGTGATTAGCGAGTCTCAAAGACTTCACTCGGCTGTTGGGTTCTTGCCAAAAATTTGCTCCGAGGAATTCGAGCTCCAAGGTTCAGATGGACTAACTTATCGCATAAAACCTGGTACGGAAGTGGACATATCCATTTTCGGTCTGCATACCGATCCAAAGTACTGGGAAAATCCGGATGTTTTCGATCCGGAACGGTTCAACGACGAGAGGGAACAAACTATAGAGAAAATGACGTTCCTTCCATTCAACGTGGGGCCGAGAATCTGCGTTGAAATGAGAATGGCACTGTTACAGATGAAGGCTTGTTTGGCTACTTTGCTGAGCAACTACAAATTGGAATTGTCACCGAGAACGCAGGTTCCGCTGAAGTTGTCGCCGTATTATTTTATGTCGGAGCCAGTTGGCGGAAACTGGGCCTACATCTCTAAGCTTTGAACTTACCGTGCGAGCGTTTTAAAAATTTAAGTATATTAACATTTATATTCATGTTTAAATAACAAACAAAACGACGAAGTTCAATGAATATTTCTTTTACGTTAGCTATTCTTAAGCAAACATGTGGTATTATTATTTTTGTTTACCAGAGAGTAAATTTTGATTTGTAATTATGTTATTATTGATAGCGACAGAAGCTGAGTAAGTTTCTTGATAAGGAAATTAGACCGCGCATGATGAAAGATTCGTAGCAGGATTTCAAAGAGGGCAATAGGCGTCGTTCGAAAGGCGTTCGAGAGGCTGGTATCAAGAGAGAGGAGAAACGATTTTGCAATTACATTTTGTGTATCAATAAAATTTTATGACATAAAAGTTGTCTTCATTTCCTAGTCAGAACAGTTGCTTCTGGGCCTTTCAGTGAGACGAATCGTACTGGGGTACAAGTCGTGCAGTTTTTCGTCTTTCTTCATTCGTGATCAACTCGTTTTTAAAAATACGCGCGCCGCCGCAACATTACTCTTCTGTAAATTAATATTTGTCACAATTGTTTAGTGGCGAGAATTATGTATGTGAAATATCAAAAACGAGACTGATCATTTATAATTAATTTGGAATTAGTTTATGGACCCTGACGTGGACACCCTTCTTCCACTTCGTTACCGAGTATATGTCAGTAGAAATTTGTAGCGGCTTGGGATTCTTCAACTACGAGTTCCGAACACTGACTAGCACTCACTACCTCCAATTCCATTCGTCCTTCCACCGTGCATCCTTATCATCTTTCGTCCCCTTCACAGTGTTCGTTCGGTAAGCGGTATATTGAGGAATCTGTTTGCAAATTCGAAGTGTATGTGGGCGCATTGAGGGTCGAAGTAGACAAGCTTGGAACAGCCAGCAAGTTACTCGCGACATGCAGTAGCAATGTACGACGCAGTTTTCCTTGCCAACTAATCGCGAGTGCAGTTCTACCCAAGTGTGAACTGGGCACTAGAAGTCGCTGTCGCGATCGCGTTAGGGTTACTGGTAATACATAATAGAAAATTCCGCGTGGTATTATTAATTAGCGTTATCGAGCTTGATTTCGTGCGTTCAACTCTTTATCAGTTATGAACACGATGTTTCGTGATGTGATTGTTAGTTTGATGAATTTGCGATCATTGCGCGCGTATTAATCCAAATATATTTTGTTCGTTTCAGGTAAGAGAACAGAATCTGATCTTCCCATAACGATTTTGGTATAAATTGGTAGCTCTACGTATGGTGAGTATATATATGTACTTGTGTCACGAAGTTGCTCCCTCCTTCTCTTTTTTTTTTGTATCGTCGGGTCGTTAATTAGGTCGGGAATCCGTAATTGTAATTAGTTGCCCTCATTATATTCTCTCCTTGAGATCCAGTTGACGAAACTCGCTAATTGAAGTTTGTTTAAACGGAGCTCATGCCGCGTGAAGGAAATTTATGTAATTATCGCGATTCTCAGCGGGGATCGAGAGGGGAACCAGCCGACACGGCGACAAGAAAATTTTATTTAATACTCTCTGTACTCGTAATGATACTTCGTTCCCCGATCGCCGGAATTAAACCTATATATTACCTGGTTTCACGCGACTGTTCACATCCGTCATATCACGGACTCACCGCGATGAAAGGCAAATCGTTTGTCTCTTTTTTCCCCGGCTCTCGATCGCGGCGTTTCTTTGATGCCGATTAACGCGGCGCGCAATTAGCAGGACGATTAACGCCGCCGTCTGTCGCGCCGTTTCATTCGAACGAGTTCCTGGCAATCTGAACGGTGAAACGAACGATACGTTGCGCGAGATCGGTACGATACCTCGTTCCCATGCTCCACGAGGACACTTCACGAGGATTAATCCCGAGACTCGACCGAGATAGCTAGGTCGAAGATTGATACCGGCGCAAAGGGGGTTAACGAACTTGCAATTTGCGAGGTTAAAGGACAGGCGTGCACGCAGGTGAGATAGCCGGACACGTGACAGTGTCTCCCACAGGTGGCACAGGTTGAAGGAGTGGGCTTGATTCCTGCGAAAGTTTCTCACGATTCGAGGTGGACCACCTCGATGCTGCGTGTGTTCGTATCGGCGATCGCAGAATCTGTGCCGCGAGGGAAAACGGTATCGTTAGCCTCGCTATCTTGGCCAATAATTTCTCGCGGTTATGTTTGAACAGCTGCCACGTACCACCGGCCAATCGCATTCTGTTCGCGTCTCGATATCGATGCCAGAGAACACGCTCAGTGCGGAATTAACCTCTTCATTGGCCGAAAACCACCGCGCTTCGTAGAAAATGGACAAACACGGACAAACACGGACAAACACCGACAAACACCGACAAACACGGACAACCACTTTCCCTCGAGATGGATCAGTTTGTTCAATTGAACCGCCACGATCGTAATTGACTCGCAAATCGGAAAAAGTTGTCGAAAGAATCGAAACGACTTTGCGTAATATATTATATACTTGTTAATAAATTTCGCGCGTAATATATATTTTTAATGGAATCAATTGATACTTTCAAAGATTGGTGAAGCCGGCTGTGCAAATGGCGTTTCCGCGAAATTGTAAGAGTACGTAATGATTGTATGTAGAACGACCTTGTTGAAACGTGCCCGCGAAACGGGAGCGAGTTGCGAGAAACGGCTGGTATTAAGAGACGCAGCAAGCCGTTTCGGCCACTCGTTAATATCCGTGAATAGAGGAACTTTAATTATTTCGATTATTTCCGTGTCGAACGAGTTGGAATCCACCGTGACCGTGTTCCTCGTACGTATGCACCGGGCGAGAAAGAAAGGAAAGGGAGGCGGCGGCGGATCCGCCGATGGAATTCTTCAATTTCGTGGTAGAGAGGTATTAAACTTGCCGCGGAAACGATGAGCTTCCTTGAGCGTGTCCGACTAATTTTCTGAACCGCACTCCCGTTCGACGATAAGGGGGCTCGTTAAATTCCTTTTAATTGCTTGGCAAGCTCGCTCGCACACGGCCACGCGCGGAGAACGGCTTTCGTGCTTTTTCTCGACACACATAGGCTTAGATTCTCAGGAGGATCGTGGAAACTTTTGGAACAGGATATACGTTGATTGTCAGAGTTTCTCAACTCCTTTT
The DNA here is from genome assembly GCA_001276565.1 of Melipona quadrifasciata. Taxonomy (NCBI): domain Eukaryota; kingdom Metazoa; phylum Arthropoda; class Insecta; order Hymenoptera; family Apidae; genus Melipona; species Melipona quadrifasciata. Next base: position 1,371,155 of record KQ435794.1, on the reverse strand, counting down.
TCCCAACCGTGGCCCCCTTCCGATCTTATCTCTAGCTCCTCCCCGCGATCCTTCTGTCCCACTAAGAGGAAGAATACAAAATAATGATTCGACATCTTTATCCCTAATTTTACGAGGTTCCTCCGATTAAAGTCAATCCAAAGATGACACGATTCAGATAATAAATAAAAATATATCACAAGTACTATTTTTGATACATTGTGTTTCGTGACGAAGAAAGTAAAGTAAGACCCTATGTCGCGCTTTATTTCCATCTGTGATGGAACAGTTCCGCTCCCACGGCCTTCCCTTTTGCGGGATTTTCATTTGCGATCGCCCCCTTCTAACACCTTAGGAATTGAGAACCGCGGGTCTGTGTGGTTTAATTAGCATCTTCTTCCTTGTTCGCTGATGTTCTCGTCGGTTTATTTTCGTTTAATGACACGTTGTAATAATCGTAGCCACGTTGAATGATTAATTAAAGTGCCCCGATAGGTAGGAGATAGGCCGATCGAGTGACGTGCTCGGCTTGTAATCCAGATCGCGATTTCCGATATGGTTGCCGTCAGTTATAACTCTAATTAATCTTCGATAAGCTGAAACGACGGGCAGGTTAACCGCCGTACGTCCCGATTCGTTTCGAATTACGTTCGAGCCTAGCGATCATTTCTAGAAACAGCTATTTCTCGATTCTCTTTTCTTTGGCCTGTGTTTCTCAGCGGTTTTTTTTTTCGGTGCTTTTCTCTTTATGCTCGATAGCCTGTCACACGTCAGATCGGAGATAAAGGCGGGGCGTAGTTCATCAAAGGTTTTAAAAGGAAAAAAAAGAAGAAAAATTTCATCGACTCTGAACGGTGGAAAGATCGATACTGTCAGACGCTGTTTAGACGTTGGAAGCGGTTGAAACGTGTTCGAAACGCGAACACGCGATTGCCTCGTCGATAATCGAACGGCTAAGCGGGCTAAACGGCCTGTGCTGTGCTGCCCGGCACAATGAAACGTCTAATTCTCTAATCGGCGTTCCGAAACTCCGAAACCACCCACGTGCACACGAACTCGCCTCGGGGCTTTCTCCTCGGTCTCTCGACCCTTGTGCAATCGTCACTGCGAATCGGAATTGCTGTCAAACGAGGAAATCCCTGAGAACGGGTTTCCGAGAGAGAGATCGACCGACCGATCTCTGTTTGCCTAGGTCGTTCACCTTTTTTTACATTTGTATCGCGTTCCGTGAAATTACTTATTCAGAAACGCGATTTAACCGTATCTGGGACACACTCCCTGGCGTGCTAAATCTGGTTTACGAATGGTTCGACCGATCGTTTCGTCTCTCTCTTTCTCTCAGCCACGTAGAAACGAAACCACAAAGAATGGCTGGTTCGTCGAAGAATGTGGTTTTGGTTACGAACAACGTCGCTGTTTCTCGGTGGGAAGACGTGCGTGTCAGACACGACACTGGAGGTTTTTTTTGGGGGCGGGGGGTTCTTCGATCAGAACGAATCCATCAGATCCGTGGTCTACGTGCTGCCATCGAAGACGCGAGGAAACAACCTCGCCTGCGTTCCATTGCTCGATTACATAAACCCTGAACTCTGTAGAATGGTGAAGTGAGTGTGCGTTTACTCGGCCGGTCAACGCGGTGACACGCGGAGGCCAACGATGTTAAATGCAAAGGTCTGTTTAACGTCGTTTTAGTTAGCTGCGACACTTCAACCTATGCACCTCGATTTTATTTCTGCAATAAATTCTGTCAACGAGTTTCTATTTCTGTCTAACGTTCCACTCTATAACGATCGATTTCGTCTGTTTTGTCAATCTTGTACATAGTGTACGATATTTAGCGGTTTATAACTACCGATGACTAAAGCGTAAAATTTTCATCAGAGACGTTAAAGTAAGAGAGAAAGCATCTTTACAAATGCGATACAGGGTGCACAAGTTTTTGTTTATGTACTTTACGAAGAGACTTTACGACTTTGTTCAAAAATACACTGTCTCGTATCTGTAAAATATTCAACAAACATATTCAAATGGTCATTTCGACCATTTTGGTAGTTCTAGTGTCACTAGCTCGCGAAGGTTCAGTAATTACGATAAATAATTTCTGTCTTGAAAACCGTCGTAAAAATACGGTCTCGCTGATTTTTCTACAAAATATGTATTGGGTCGTCCGGAAAGTTCGTGCCGATTTAATATAAATTAAATCTAATGTTTAATAAATGTATACTAAAATTAAAATCTTCTCCGTTTCAATTTTCCTTCAAAATCGGCACTAACTTTCCGTACAATACATTGTAAAATACGAACATTTTCAGTTTCGTTTCGAATTTTGTCCGAGTTTCGTTGCAACAGTGAAATTTCTTGCTAATGAAATTTCACACGTGATACACTCGCGTACGAGTTTCTAGTTATTGGAATACTTTCAGTGCAAGTCGGATTGCGAGAGCTTCAATTTTCCAAGTATCCCTCTCACACTGCCGAGAAAAGTAAGTTCTGGAACGGTGCTCAAGGACACCGTGCGTGCGTGGAACTGGCGAACGCGTATTTTCCCGACGATAAACGGAATTCCAACGACGATCGAGCAACGTTTCTTGCGTTTGGCCGCATAATTTTGCGACGAAATTAGCTTAGTTATATTTTCCTGTCCACGTTCCATGCTCGATTCGCCATGCTCGATCGTAGCGTGCCGCTGCAAATCGCTCACCGTCGATGCATATCGCGGCATCGTTAATCATCTGGACGGTTGCGTGCGATATTAGAAGAAAGACAGATTCTTGATTATATTGGCTGTGGTCAAAAAGTAATTGCGGTTTTTTTTTCTTTTTCTTTTTTTAATAGAGACTTCCTTCGGCACAGGTGTGGATCTTAGAATGCAATTAACTTCATTTTAAACCGCGAATTCACTGTGTGTGTAATTGTTCAAGCTCGTTTTAGAGAAAGAAACTGCACGATTTCGTAAACGGTTGTTCGTTTGGTGTCGAAATAGGAAATCGAAAAGGAACGTTATATTTTGCTGTATTACCGTCGAAATAGAAAAAAGAAAAAAACGTTACGCAAGCTTATAAAAAAATTATCTGACGTGTATGACGAAAATGGCCTGGAAATTACGGTAGTTAAATTTCAATGTAAAATTGCCGATAAGGATGCAATTATTATTATTTTTTTTTTTTTTTGTCGAAAAAGATAAGAACTTGAGAGATGGAAAAAAGATAGTCGAACGAAATGGACAAATAATGTTTCTCATGAAAAATTCTCCTTTCGTTTGCGTATGAAAAAACGCAGCTTCTTGTTGGCCAAACATGCTACAAACATGCTCAAATGTGTTTTGGAACAGGTTGCTGTAACTGAGAATTAAAAATTGACGACTGGTAATTAGAATTGGAATCTAATTAGAATCTAATTGGAATTAATTTGTTACAACGCGTGCATATATCAAGAAAAGCGTCGAATATTAAAAATGAAAAGTGTCGTGAGACTTTCGAGCTGGATTGCGGCGGAGTCAAAGTCCGCAGCGAACGAGTACAGCATTAATTACTTTTCCAGATTCAATTCGCTTTCGACTCGTTTGTCCAGTTTATGGGTGGTCTTTCGCGAGTTAGACACGAATGCATCGCGTATCGTATCGATACTTTGATAATAACTCGATTCTTCTCGGTCACTCGTCCGCGATCGCTTGCAAAAAGATCTGACGCGCATATTGGTGTTATATCTCCTCGAAAAAGAAAAGTTCTTAAAGCGTTTCGTCACCAAAGATCGAGTTACCTTTGGAATTTCGACTTATGCGTTCTGGCTGGATATTAATATTAACAACATGATTTGTGACATAATTGCATTTTTTCTTCTTTTTTTTTTTTTTGCCATTTATTTGTACACTTCTTAAATATGCAAAATAATGTATGCTGTGCCGAACGTGAGCACAAGTTTTATTTTTATCTTTTTAGCTGTTGCGTTGCCGAGCGATTAGTACAACATATGCGAATATCATAGCTAATAAATACCAATACAGTTCAAATGTTCATAGTTTGACGCTGTTTGTTTCACGTGACTCTGAAAACGAAAAACCTTGTACCCAGAGGAACGTGTGTCGGTTCGTTGCGTAAGCCAGCGGCTTAAAGTTAAATTCAGCCTAAGGTAATCGACTATTTTTGAGTTTTGCTTATCTTCGTCTACGCTCGCTGAAAATATTAGCCGCGTTTCTTTTCCGGTTGCTCGATAACTTGTCGATACGTAGATCGGCACGGCTCGTTACTACTGGTTTGTTTGCACGGTAGAGCCTCTCGCGGAATCGTACCGTGGCACGGTTTCCTCCGCCGAACGCTCGAGATTACGAAATCGCGCAGGGACGCGTAATCGAGCGATTGAAACGCGCAAAAGTTGCAGTTGACCCTGAAAGTGGAATGCGGCTGAGCGAGTGTGACTCGGCAACCGGTGTTTGAGCATGCTGGGCGTCGGGGTGTCGGTTCGCCGGGTGTTGAAGGAAATTTCATCTCGATAGCCATTCTTCCTTTCTTTTTTTTTTTTTTCCTTTTTCTTCAATCAGCGCGGAGAGAAAGATGTTATTAGGTCGCGCTTAAAAGTACACTCCTAGATAAATGCGTCATGGATAATTGATAATTGCAGAAAGTTTCGATAAGTTGGGTCGATTAGGAAAGATTGCGATAGAACACGTGATCAATGGCGGATTTTTTCTGAATTAGCGCGTAATTATCAGAGGCCACGGTATTACGGTCAATTGGAATCTATTACTGGCTGTGAAACTCTACCATCCCTGCGAGTCGCTCGATCGTGTATAATTTAAATAAAGAAGTTCGCTTAGAAGGGGAGAATGCCAAACTAACTTGATTTACTGCGCCGTTAGACGGTAAATCAAATACCAATGTGAAAATAGTGTTTTGCTCTACTTCGTTTGAAAAAAAAAAAAAAAAAAGAAACTCGTCCATTGAATTGCTAACGAAGCGTACAAGAGTGGATGTTAAAGACGTGTATTAGCATTGTGCAAGTGTCGATGCTCAAAATGAAAAAAAAAAAAAAAAACAAAAGAAAGAAAGAAAAGAAAAACAGCGATCGCCAAACGTAGGCGGGGAAGAAACGGAACAATGACACGTACCATACGCGATAAAATGTTTTCAACTTACATAAGCGCGGAAATCGTGCATTATACTCGCGTAGCGAGTGGAGCAGGTACGAGGCAGGTAAAGGCTCTCCGTTTGTCCGTCCGGTTCACCTTTGCTAGGACGGTCGGTGCTCTTCAAGGTCGAGGTGAAGGCCTCTCGTAACCCGTCGTCTCGGCACTCGGTCTAGGTCGTCGGACCAGATGGACGAACCGCGTTTTCACCGCGATGTTGTTTCTCTCTCAAGAAACACCATTCGTCGCTTTTTTTTTTTTTTTTTTTATGCTTCCTGGAGCTTTTAGCCTTTTCGTAGAGTTCGCTTTCGACGATGGTACTACTGGTAGGTTCTTGGAATTAAACAACTACAATTACAATTGTGCATGAATCTACACCGATGCGATAGACGGCAAAACCACTGCAACAAAGAGAGTCGAGTGGAGCGATTCGAAATCACCGCGCGACTGACCCAAATTCCGAGAGAAAAAATTCTGCGTATATCTGCAAGGTAACTGTCTCTCGTTCGAGCTGCACACACAATCAGCCACTTTCTTACACCCTACTTTCTTTAGAACGATGCTTATCAAAAGACCGGCGTGTCTGTTCCGAAATTGGTATTCCTCGTCGAGGAGATATTTGCTTTCATATCGGAACAGACGTTAGATCCGTTCTCGTTCTACTCGCCGAGTTCTCCTCCATCCTGATTTACGACTCGGTCGTAACGATCGGAAGCGTGTCCGGCACGACGGTTCAACCTGTTTTATCTCTATTTGCTTTTTATTCATCACGCTCGATCGACCGATAAATCTCTTTGTTGCGATTCTCCAGCCACTCGATCCGAGTCCCTCCGTGTACCACCTGACGTGTCCTCTCTTCCCAAAGCCTCTCTCGAGAGAGACATCGGCGTAACAAATGTCTCGAGTTTCCAGTAGTCATCTCGGGATACATGTCTATGAAGAGAGATTTCTACAAAGTACCTCGAAACGAAGTTTCATCCGTTTCAATCCGCTTCTGTTGTACGTACGTACGTTCGAGGACGAGGACGATGCTTCACGCCGTCTCAGCGAACTTGGAAACAATCGCGTTCCACCAGCGGCAGGAGGTTGGACGCGATTAAACGGTTCAAAGCGTTTCCACGCGAGATCGCGGAATTACGTATATTAAACGTTTAACCGTGTTTAACGGGACGAGTTTCTTGTTGCTCATCCTATTACGGGGGAATTGTGAGTCGTTAATCTTCTTCTTATCGTTACTTTGCCTCGCGTCTTGTTTCCATCGTTCTCGCATCGGTTCTTTCGTCGATGTTTGCTCGACAACTTCCTTTCGTCGAGACTCGCAGAGTTTTCGATCTCGATGATTTTTGAGTCGAAAGATGATTTTTTTGTCGGTGGTAAGATCGTACACGCCTAGCGAGAAGTCAGCGAAAAGGAAAATTTTTGTGCACGACTAAAAATCGATCGCGATAAAGGCTTGCTCGCCTACGAACGCGAGATGAATCTCACACTTAAAGATAAAAAAGATAGCCGTGGCGAATTGTTTTACGCGCGGAAGCTCGAAATAATCGGCTGTGCAGCGAGAAATCGTGACTTTCTTGGACGAAGCCCCCCCAGCCTCCGCGATGGTTGCGTGATCACCGCAACGTTCTTTCATTTCAAGGATGTCTATCGTTTAATTCAATTCCAACCGTCCAGCTGATATCTTTCCTTTTCTTTTTCTTTTTTTTTCCTTTCTTTTTCTTCGTTTTCGTCTTCGTCTTCGTGACCGGCCGGCGTCGCGTCGGTTCAGCGTTCATTCCACCCGAAACGAAAAGGTTTCCCCCGGTTTTCTGCCGCGAGCGCCGTTAAAAATACGCGGCGGATATTTAAAGAACGGGAAATCCGATAATCGTCGCCGTTTGACATTCTTGAGCGTCGAGGGAGAATTATTCGTATCGGTCTCGGACGGAGAAATTCGCGACTCGACGGGCAACAACAAGCGGCCACCTCGGTACCACGACCTTTTCCAATCGCATTTCCACGAATAATAAATGGTTATCGCCACTATCGAGTAGCATTAAAGGATTATGAAACGCGGCATTAAGCCGTGTGTCGATATATATCAGCCAATCGGAGAAAGCGTCGAATCTTTTCGCGTCGGCGGGTCGCGCGTTTAATTTATTTTGAAAATACTATTGACGAACGATTTCTCTCTCTCTCTCTCTCTCTGTTTCTCTTCGCGTCTCATTCGTGTTCCACGAATCGTGTAACACGAAAACACGAGAGGGTGCGCCTCGTTTGATCGAGAGGGTTGTGTCGAGCGCGTATCTGAATGTCCGGGTCCATTCATAGAAATTTATACCGCGAGAGTCGAGCACGATTTTTTTCCTCTCTGTCTGTCTTGCCCCTGCCGTGGACAATGTTTTCTCATCGAGTGACGAAAACCGGTTGCACGCGCCAGCCAGTAGATCACTGTCGAGCGTTCGAGCTATTCTCGAGATTACGAACAATTTAAACGTGGCGTGTTTGTCTTTGTACTTTCACTTCGGGGCTCTGTACCGTTACTCGGGTCTTCGAGGGGGGGAAAAAATCGATTGATCGCGGTGGGGGTACCGCGCGCGCCTGTACGAATCGAAACCGATTTTTATCCGAGAGTGAACGACACGCAGCTGATCCTTGGTTTCGCTACCTACCACGATTCTCGTCTCGTCAGTTTTTGTTCGTGACACGATCGAAAGGGAGTATACACGCTAATGGAGTACCCCGGCTAACGAAACGGGTCAATTAATGCATTTTGTTGACACATTCGAACGCTTGGCAATTGACAACGTACGTTTTAGCTTGACGATTAAATATAGCTCCGGTTTCATAACGAACTAGTTGTGCCATGGTTAAACACTTGGACGATCGTGCACCGGCAGACGTTGAAATCGCGCTCGAACCAACCCGATTCCAGCGGTTAGAACCGATAGAACCGATCGTAACGAATCACGCACGTATGCACAACCGGCGTGTTCCTCTTCCGCCCGATGCTCAATGAGTAGCTCGCGTTCAATTTCGCGCGTATCGTCTTACCGATCTTTCAATCGGTAATCAGCGACTATCTCTGAACTCGATGCTTATCGGGATCCCATTGCGTTTCGACAACGGCAAAGAATATACAGCTATCTATTCTGAGAATTGCATGCCCCTTCCGTTGGCGGGCAGATTTCCGTTTCCGTGGCTCGCATTGAACTTGTCCCCGTTACAACGAAACTTTTGTAACGAGATACCACGTGGAAGAG
>KQ435794.1:1345457-1355779 GCA_001276565.1 Melipona quadrifasciata | reverse complement strand
GATTAATCCAGCGACAGGGCGAAACGATTTCGCGACGCAGTGCCACCGGATTTAAATCCGCGGAATATCTAAGGACATTTGGCGGCTGTCTCGCTCTCTGACGCGTCGGAAAGAAAAACAACAGCTGCACGGCCAGCCGTATTGCTCCGTGAGTCAGCGTTTCGAACGACTGACTGGCGTAGGAACAGTGTGTGACACGTTGTCCGGTTCCGTGAATCTTCTCGATTGCACGATCGCGACTTTTCTTCCTCATCCTCGGTGCTCATTCGTCGAGTGTTAATGGACGTCGTATCGCAAAGGACATCGTCGTCAAGCTGATACGCGTCGCCATGAATAATTCACGAGACACGCTTGAACTTTGTATCGCACTTTGGCGATAATATTGAAACGAAGCTGCAACCGTTTAAGTGTATCGATTTCTCGCGTTGCAAATTCGAGGTGACTCACGCCCGCTCCACGCTCACAATAATGTGACGCGTATCATTGAGACATTAAATTGACACACTTCTCGGCAGTATCCGCCGGTGGTCAATTACATCGGACGTGGCCGGTTGCATCAGGCGTAATTGGATGAAGACGTATCTTGGACTCGCGACCAGTCTCGAGACTAAAAGGTTCGCGTTAAAGGCGTCCTCGAGTTTCTCGCTTCGATCCCTCGGACCGTCCATACGCCACGGGCAAATGCTGCGACAACTGATTGCATGTACTAATAAAATTTCTCAAAGATTTACGTATCGACGGTATCGTCGAAGAAGCTGCGCGGAGATTGGAAAGTTGGCACCCAGTCGAAACTGGCCGTGAAACGTGCCATTATGCGGCACTGGCTCCACGCTTCGGTGTGGTTCGAATTCTCGGCCTCGATTGGCGTGTCCGTCTTTGTTTCCAGTCTGAATGAGCAAATGCTCCGGCAGAGAAAGAAAGAATTTTTGCACAGCTCCGGAGGACGGAGCGCGAAGATTGTTATTACGATGGTCGTTGGACGTAGCAGAGACGGTAGAGAGAGAGAGAGAGAGCAAAAGTGGAGGCTTTCATTGATTCGCGCTGCGGTGAATCTTCGCGGGTGCGGCTCGCGCGCACGGGCGGAAAAGAGCCGTGGTAAAAATAACGACTTCCGTTACGGGGCTGCGAAAGTATTTGGTACGCCAGTGACGTCATGTCCGTCGTCTGAAGGTGATGCCGCTTTTTCACGCGCGGCACGTTTATTTTTAACCGACCGACGATGGCGCCACTCGTCGACCAACGTGTTTTGCCGAAATGCAAATTTCTTTCTTACGTAATTTATTATCGTGCAACATTGCGTTGACGACAGGGGAAATTCAAAGGGGGAAAAATAGGAGGTAAACGTCGAAAAACGTGTATCGTCAATTTGTTCTTAATTGATCTGTTGCGAAATTCCACAAACATCGAATGATCTCTCGTGCTCTCTGTAATTTTTAAGCGAAATGTTTAGACACTCGACTCGTCGAACAGCGATATTCGATATTCGATATTCAATCCGCTTCGTTCGGTCGGAAAGAAGTCGGCTTGTTCTGTTCGGCTCGACTCGCTCCTCGGGGATTTCATTCACGAATCGTGACTCGACTCGGCTACCGTTCCCCCGGTGCGTTAAGTCGGATCTGCGGTGAAATCTTTATCACGCGGCAGATATCGTTGCCCACGTGTTCCAACCACGGCTCTTTGAGAACGGGCTTTGCAAGGTTTCCATGCAGATATCCCCGCGTGTCCGCCTACGGTGCACCGTGCTATTCAATGCACGCGTCTCGTTGCGTACACGATCGATAGATTTCTACGTTCTACGATACCACGGCAAGGGGAGAGCCCTATACGTCTCCTTGTTTCACAGGCCAACTGTTTCCCCTCGCCGTTTCCTAATTTGCACAACCTTTGCGACAGCGCTGAAATCAATTCAATTTTCCAACTTGAATTTTGATCTCATCTTTTTTCGACGATTCCGCGTATCGTTTCATTTAAATTTTCCTTTTTCTCTTCTTTCTTTCGACTGACAAAACAGTAGATTATTTCCGCGTCGCGCATCCATATTTCATATCTCCCCGCTGTCGTTTTGCTCGTCGTACTTCGTATACAAGAACCTTCCACCACGTTTCTTCTCCGTGTCTCGTACTTGCATCGAAGTGCAATTTGCCGACAGTCGCGTTATAAATCAAACACGGTCACGAGTTTGTTTTTTCAAGCCCGCAACAGCGAGTGGAAGAATGGTAATGTCGAAGTGACGTGTGACTCGCGGAGAAAACGGAACGACGTGGTAAGTTCGCTAGAGGCGTTATCCGGCACGAAACGATCCTGGGCAAATCGATCGGACGAGTTCACGAGCGCCGCGATGTCTGGCCGATGTCGGTGCCCGTCCACGGACACGTAATAACAATTATATCGTGACAAGGCGGGTAAGATCGAGGCCATCGGCAGACAGGGAACGGTCCTTGGAAACGTCGATCGGAACACGGTTCGTGCTCGCTCGTGATCGATCGAGAACGACTGCTCTGCCCTCCTCTCTGACCGTTCATTGCGCTCGTTCGACGCGCTGATGATCGCTAATCGGACGCGTTATCGTCGTCGAAAACCCGACGAACACGGTCTTTCGATCTTACGAACCGCAACAGTCCCGTAATTTCGCCGTAAACGAGCCACTAAAGACCGTAATTCCTGCCGGATCGGCGCACGATACCTGTTTCGTAGGTGTGCTGACTCTCAATACCTTGCCGCTCGGTATCGGCCTCTGATCAAATAGATTTTCCAAACGATGTTGCCCCGAGTAAAGTACAACGTGTCTTATTATTTGCACTCGTTAATCTTCTCTCGTCTTTTCTCGAGTTTCCGTTGGAGCATTCGCGCGAGGAGCATGCGAGGCACGTGCAAGAAACGATCCTTGTTGCTCGCGTTTGGACGTCCGGAAATTTAGTAGTAGTAGCCGGCGATCGAACGATAGCCAACACGTGTTTCATTTAGTCGGGACAATTTCACAAAGTACACGCTCGACGCATCCGCGAATATATCGGGCTGGTTGTCGTTTCGAAAGCCGGGGTAATGATACGGTCGGACGAAACACGAAGGGAAGAGAGTCTCGAAAGCTGCGCGGCTATCTCACCGCGTGCGGCGCGTTCCCATGATGATAAGTCGTCGAGTCCGGCCAGACCGGACCAAATGAAAGGACTTGTCTAACGCGTAATTGTGCGGTTAGCGGAGAAGTCCCGACCGGTTTGCAATTAGACCGCTAATGAGTAAGGTTGCCACCCTAGCTTTTCGATCGTTTCCTTCCTTTCGCGCAATCTGTCGCAATCTGTATCGTCGAACCGCCGAGCGATGAAGACCCTCGACCGTTCTGTGAAAATGGAGCCTAACTTTCTCCTGTCGATACGTTTTCTACGATGTGTCTATTATCGTACCTCCGTTCCGTTGAAATTCTTCATTTCTTTCTTGTTTTTCTTCTTCTTGTTCCTTTTAAATATTTCCCTGTAGGGGAAGGAATCTTCGAAGAGGGGGTCTTCTAACGAGGAAAAATTGTACAGTTGGGAACACCTGTGAAGATAACAACGCTTGTAAAATTTCCACTTGACGATGGTTGCAAACCGGTAGACGTAAGACGGGCTGGTCGTTAAATTATGCAGACGCGAGAATTTCCGGTAGGAAACAACCGAATGCACTCAGCGTGCTGTCCGTTTTCTATAATCGGTCTTGCAAAATGGCAACGGAACGTCGTTATAATTAATTACCTGACCTCAGAAACCTCGGCGGGGTCATTGCAGTCATGTTTTCCAGCAATAATCGTTAGGAGAAAGAGAGGAATCTCTTCGCGTCGTTTTTTACGTAGTTCACGAAACGTTGTTTTAATTGCCCTCCGCCTAATGCCTGTCTAATTAAAATAGCAGTCGTCTTTGATGTCTATCACGAATATTATTATCGAAAGAGTGATCTTCGCGTGTAAAGTAGAACCCGCGACAACGCACGAACCTTTCCCATCCGGCTGAATATTTTCGAAAGTGAAGCGAGAAAAAGGTCAGTTCGTGCCCGGTCCCGAGGATAGTTTCGCGTCCTGGTCGTGTTGCTCGTGCCTCTGTTTATTGAGAGTCTGCCTCTACAACCGTTAATTACCACTGTTGCACTCGTATTTCGTCCCTTCTATCTTTCTCTCGGCTGTGTCGCGGGTTTCTGCATCCATTGTGCAGCCGCTGCTGCGAGTAATTGGTCCCCTAACTATTGCAGCTATTAGAATTCGCCTCCTCGTTCTCTCCTCTCGCTAGACTAGACAACTGCTCGGAGTTGGGTAATAGCAACGATCGTCGTTGCAACTTTGGTGCTTTGCGTGCTTATCAGATTGAGAAAGGTGTCTTCTTCCATCGGCGAACGTTCCTTAATTACAAACGAAGTTCTTTCCTTTTTTGTTAGATCGAAACTTTCCGATATTAAGTTTAAGGGAAAGAAACTTGGAAAGATTTGCGAGTTCAATTTAGCTATAATCTTAGTTTCGAATCAAATCTACCTCTGACCAGATCGAGTTATTACTCAGAGTTTCGTTATCAGAGAAACGCGTCGAACATTCGCGTTTCTTTGTCTTCGTTGGCTACTAGAGAAACGTCAGCTACTAAATCCACAACCGGGTCGCTCCGCGGACGTAACACCAGAGTTAACAGATTTAATCATAGAATGGTAAATGGAGCGTCGAGCTGCGTTAGGAATTCCATTCTCTTCGCTTCCTAGCTTCGTTCAGAATTGAAAATTTGCAAGCAAACTTCTCTCATAAAACGTCGTCGGCTCGAAATCCTCCACGGTTTAAAGAACAAAATTTCTACTCGACGAAAGCCCAAATACATACACGCGCTCAGCTGAATCAGCGCGCGTGTTCGTTTCTTCCAGAGAAAGTTCTCAATCAATTACATCGAAGCTTTGATCCTCGCGTCGAGCGTACTTGACGAACGGCCCTGTTAAATGTTAAATGCCTCCGCCCCTGTAGTTGGTAGGTAAACAAAAGCACGATGAATCGAGGAGGGTCTTGAAAGGCTGTGCTCGGATCCGTGGAGAAATAGGATAAACGAAGGGAACGCGAATCTCGCGTAGCATGCGCGAGTTCTAATTTTACGTACGGTTAGGTCGTCTTTCTCGATTCCATCTAACAACGGCCGTTCTAAAAGCAGTCCTTTGGGCGTGACTGCGCGCCACGGTGTTCAAATGCGTTGGCGAGTTCGCGTTCCTTCCGCGGCAACATCCGCGGCGTGGCGATCAACGATCGAGCCGCGCCTCCGAAGTGGAGGACTTTGAACTTTGTCGCGGCAGCTGCGTTTCGCTGTCGGTATGGCAGAGCAGCGACGTCGGTAATCGTTTCATTGGCGACGGCCGGCAATCGAGCGGCAGCGGGATCATTCATTTCGACAGTGAAAAGGGATCTTTCTGATCAGACAAGCTAAACATCGCGAGGAGGCAGTATATTTTGTTCTATTTTGCTTCATCTGAATTTCACACTCTTGAACAGAATTTTTTTTTAAATCGACATGTCAAATCTTTAGACGTTTAAAATGGTTTAATTTCGAGTAACTGGTCGTTTTAGAAGACGAGCATCGCACGGAATAACGCGCGTTCAGTCTGTAACGATCTCCGAATCGCAAAACATTTTTATATCGGACGACTTTGTCAGTTTCAATAATTTATCCACGCGTCACTTTAATTTAGAAAGGACACGGCAAAACCATCGATTTTTATCGATTTTTAATATTCCTGTTCCCAGGACGCTCGCCTGCCGATATCCATTTCGCCATTTAATTACGAAACCGTGTAAATCGAAAGGTTAAATTGCGAGATGTGACATCGGGCGCCGCAAAGAATTTTATTGTTCCTGCGAGACGCATCGTTGCGACACGCATGTTGACCACCTGCGACGTCGCGAATGTATATTTACCCAGAAGCGTAAAAGAGGGAGGAAAACGCACGTCCCGTGATTGGAGTTGCGTGCTTCTTTCCCCGGAACGGCTAATTGCACCCCTGCGATCATCGGACCACGATACCTCGAACCTAGCGGTTTTTTCCAACCGGTTTGCGATTGACAAGTGTCCACAAATGATTCAATTAAATTTCTCCCTCGGGGGAGGATCCAGTTCATCGATTCGCCGATGCATCACGAACAAACACCGCCGGACGTTCTTTTCCTTCTTTTTTCGTTACGTCCCGCTGGCTCCGTTACGATCGGCAAACATTGAGAAGAAACGGCGCGTAGAACAGTTTCTTGCCCTCCTTGCTCTGCCGATTTCTATCGGGATCATCAGAATCGTTCGCCGAGACAGTTGGTCGAGTTTGAAAAATTCTAAAAATCCTTACAAACCACTCACAGACCGTCTCTTTTATCGCTTCTATCGTTTTCTTCTTCTGTTACAGGTGAGTCGATTGTTCAAGTCAAACACAACGATTTTCTACGTACCCGATTGATCGACGGTTAAACGATCAACGGCCGTACTTTCACTGTAATGGGATATCCGTCCAGAAGTTCAGGTAACTCACGTTGCGACTTCGCCGAACGCACGTCCCCTTTGGACGTTGGGCAAACAACTTAATCGAACGGCGTGCATCTACGCGTGTTATTATCGCGGCCGGTGGAAAAAGTAAAAGGGACTGACGGCCGGCACGGTCGCGCTTTCACCATGATTCTGATATTTAGAGACGCGTCGGCGAGGAGGAGAAAATAGCCGCGGCGGTATATCGGAGGGGTCGCTTGACATTTATGCGTTTCGTCCTAATAAGCGTAACGCAATAAATACCCGCCGGCACGAGATCCACCGGTGGAAGAAAATTGCAAAACGCGGCGCGCGACTTGTTCGCCGTGTTCTTCTTCTTCTTCTTCTTCTTCTTCTTCTTCTTCTTCATCGACTGCAGTCGTAGCGGCAGAAAGTTGTTACGAAAATGATCCGCAACCGTGAAATAACGGCCCTGTCTTTTGTAACTCGAAATAATCAGTGCGATTTCTCGGCTCCCACTCGCGCGCGGGTTTTGCCCGCGAGATCGCGGATATAGGAAATGAGCGCGATGATTAATTGCCAGCGACGCCAGATTTAATTCACTTATTTCATTTTGAAATATGACGGTCGTTAGGTACTTTTACCTCTTTCTCCTCCATCTCGCCAGTGCGATATTCGCGCGATATTTATTTAATTATTTGTTTCGGTACCAAGTGTCGCTGAATTTATGCAACAGTCGTTAAATTTATTATTTCACGCGTTTCGTATTGGGAAGGATGTTGGAAAATATACGTGAAAAGCTATGTCGACGCGATTTGAAGTATATAGACGGTCAAGTGTAGCTTGTTAAGTACATTTTCATCAATGTTCGAGAAGCGGAATTCGCACCGTTTCATTAATTTTCCCATTTCAGTTCGAAATCTGACGAGAAATGATCGTCAACGTCGAGGATACGCAGAATACGAAATATCACGGGCAATAATCGTTAATTCTGCTACTTTTCTCCCCCCGTCTGTTCCAACAACGTATGAAAACGCGTGGAAAGCGACGTTCAACCCCGTTTTCTCCGTGTTAATTGGTGCCAGTAACGAAATTCGCGTTACGCGAACTTTTCCTTTTAATGCTATTCCTCGTGACACGGTTGGAATTCGTAATACACCGTGGTTTAATGTTCGTTAATTACAGATTAGCCGGCGTTGCGTCTATTCGAAGCAACTGCTCGTCCGTTTGAACTTCACAACATCCGATAATTGATTGCGAACGCGCGATTAGTATCCAATTGATCCCTCGGTGTTAATCGCAACCGTTCGAGAACGCAGCGGAGGGAGAAAGCAGGTCTGTTATTAGTCATAGTCTTGGCAATTAAGGTCGTGTACGTATTATTTCAGCGAGACGATGCTCCGTGAATCTCCACGTCGGAGATGGACCACCGCGGACGCTTTCTTCTCGCCGTTTCGCGGACGATTCGCAACGTAGAATCGCGCTCTTTTTTTCTTTTCCTTTTTTTCCTTTTTTTCCTTTTTTTTTTTTTTTTAGAAAACGCGAAACACATTTTCGACGTTGCATGAATCTTACGCGCGCGCGCTGGAAAAAGCGACTTTCTCCCCTGGCCAGGATATATATAAAAAAAATATGCTCCGTTCGTATTTTATTCTCTCCCGACGTTAATAACAAATCACGGCAAAACGCGAGGCCCGCACGTTGAATCAGGAGCCCAAGTCTTCGTTTACTGTTAATTATCACTGCGCTACGAAGGCACGATTGATTCACACAACCGTGGAAGCGGTAAATTAACCTTAATTATGTTGGTTAATTGCCAGTTGTTGCTCCGACTCCTGGCTACGTTACATATCGGTCTGCTGCCGCGTTTAGTTCCGTGAACGTCGATATAAATTATTCTTTACGACCCTGCAATCGTCGTTGCAGAACGTTTACCTTCGTTCTCCTTCGATTTCCCTGCGGATCTATCCCGGATATTTAACACGAATCGCGGAACCACCTCAGTCGTATCGATCGCCTGCATTTCTTTCGAGGCGATATTAACTTCTTTGCGATCGAATGGCCGTTGAAACTTGGCGAGAAAGCGAATTATTTTTCTAACCCGGTGCTCCCGATTCCGAGTTTAATCTTTGGTCTTTGCTCTCTTATACTTGTGTTCCGGCTTAAACGAATCCGATTGCTGTTGGAGCGGCTCGGGTTGAAACGGACTTTGCCTATTTTCTCTTTAGTTCGGATCCCTTATTTCCTCGTCGTTAATCCGGCGGTGGTGATTTCCGCTCGTTAAAACGGCAGCGAGCTTAACTCGACGCCCGGCAAGACTCCGGCGACGATCTCGAGCACAAGCAGCCGCATCTGAAATCTCTCTCGAACGAACCGTCGGATGTTTTGATTTCGTTTAATTAACGTTAATTGACGCGATTAATGGAAGAATCGCGTTAGGTCAGAGGTTGAAAACTCTCTTTCTCGTTCTGGAAGAAATTGTTTTTGGAAGCCGTTTTACGTTTAATTTCATCGAACGCGGAGGTAATTGAGAACGATCAATGGG
Organism: Melipona quadrifasciata; assembly: GCA_001276565.1. Classification (NCBI taxonomy): domain Eukaryota; kingdom Metazoa; phylum Arthropoda; class Insecta; order Hymenoptera; family Apidae; genus Melipona; species Melipona quadrifasciata. Next base: position 1,346,779 of record KQ435794.1, on the reverse strand, counting down.
ATACTTTCGCGCGTCGTCTCTCGTAAAGCAATCCATTTCAAGATGTTATACAGGACACTTTTCAATAGTGGCTCTTGTACAGACACACACGGATTGCTCGCAGTTTCGAACAAACATCGTTGGCAGAATTTTATCCTCGCAAAGTGCACGCTGGGTCAATTTAATTACCTCGCACAATTATCTAGTAGCATTTCCAAACACTGTGAGATACACCGTGTCCATATTCACTTGTTCTGTCGTTACTCTTCTCTGACAACTAAAGTATGAACATTTATCCATTTCTTTTGCAAGAGCTCGATTGCAAAAGATATCTTGTAAAAGTATAAAATTTCTACGAAGAGCTACGAATTGTTAATTACTAAATATAAAACCAAGTGTGACACGTGTGACTCTGTCAGTTGAATTTCTTTACTCTGCAAAATATACATATGTGTAAATTGATACTTAATATCAATAGATTTTTATCTGTTCATGATTGTTGTTAGATACGAACTTAACGTCAGTAGATTTTTTCAAAAAGCACTTATGACAGTTTTCCATAGATGTGTAGCACTGGTCATTATTAATTCTTCCGACTAATGATCGTCAGTTGTCAATTTCTGATACCTCTGGTATTAACAAGCGTGTAACAAGTTGTCTGAAAATCACAAAAATCACAATCCAAACAAGATGTCTAATCTTTGGTACAGAACGAGCGGCAACGTCACGATGTAAGCGCGCCGTAAGTTTCTCACACGAAGCCGAATCGTACCTCTCGCCCGCGATAAGCGCGACAAAAGATCAGACAGCGTATATACGCGCACCGCGGAAAGTTTCTCTCCTGGCGGGGTGTTGCACGGTTGGTGGAGCCCGTAAATCACACAGCTCGAGATCGTAATCGATCGATGGAGGCTAGCGCGGATGAAACAAATTGACCCACTTAACGATCGCTCCGTTTCAGCGGTATCGATCGCAGGGAAATCGTGCGCGGTGGCTAGAGAACCCGTCTTATCGCTTGTTCCTCTTCGTTCCTGAAGGAATGCTTCACTTGTTGTCACGCGAAGATGCACTAGTGCACATCCTCCTTGGGACGGAGGGCGCGATCAAGGCGTAGTAGAGGTAGAAGCGGAGGCAGGCGCGTTTTTGATTAATGGTCCGCCGCGCCGAGGCAGTCTCTCGACTCTGGCCCTCCATCCGTCTCTGAAATATTTAAGCGTTCCCTTTTCTCCGTCGTTGTAATTCTGGATAGTCTCGCGTGTCACGAGTTTCCAGGTTCTTCCCTCTCGTCTGCGTTTTTTCCCTCCTCTCCCCCCTCTCGATTCCGACTATCAATCCAAACGATA
>KQ435794.1:1330190-1345388 GCA_001276565.1 Melipona quadrifasciata | reverse complement strand
TCGTAATGAACCCTCCACGTGTGACGAGTGTCACGCGAAATCAGGTCATCGCTTCTGTGCAAACGAGTCGAACGTAGGCAGGCGTGTTCCGTTTCCCTCGATGTCTGCGCTTTTCTCTCCTAGACGTTGTGCTTCCGTTCTTTATTCGCAATTCGATCTATCAAGAGACAGCCTCGATTCAGACACGATCGATAGTAGACGATCGATAATTCTTGCTATTCCGATCTTTTAATTGCACATGCGCCTCGAAAGCGACGACTTGAAAGAGATGACTTGTCCTTTCCCCCGCTTCCATTTTCGATCGACCGAAACGTTTCCACCTTGAGGCTGCCCACGATCAACCGTTTGCCCTAACTTGTCAACTTTTGACGGAGAATTCCCTTCAACTTGTCACTTGCATCGTTGTATCGCGGTTTGTTCGTTCTCGTTGCATGTTTGCTCGTTCATACGGGAGGGAAGAGTCGGCGTACAAAACGAATTGGGAGATCTTATTTGGAAATGGATGACTTGTTGTTGTTGCTCTGCAAAATCGACGAAGGAAAAGGTAGAGTTTGCCCGTGTAGTTCGGTCTTGGCTCTACTTAACACGCTTAATTGATCGTTGGCGTTCTTGTTGAGATTTTATAAGCGTCCACGGAATATAACAATCGCCCTTTATTGTGTCTTTACACCGCGTGCATACTTTACAGAGGTCTAAAAGCAACTTGGCATCAATTAGAGTACGTGGTTCCTTCGGATGGCGGCTAACCACATATAACAAAAAGAAGCTCGTTGTCAGGTTTTTGCCTTGCCGACAGAATGACTTCGACGCGCGTAATTCACGCTCACAATTTCATGCCTATCGTCCCGGTGAGATTATTTTTTCCCACGATTTTCGCCTCCTTGCGTAACGCCATTTTACTTCTCGAACGCACGATCGTTCGTGTTGCGCTCGGCGTCGAACACCGAGTTTGCAACGAGTTTTTCGTGTATTTTCTTTTCCCCCCCTCCCGCCGTGCCTCGACGAATCGATGAAAACTATTTTCCACGGCCCACTCCACGGCCGGGTTCTCGCTGAACGCGCGCAGACAACGATAGGCGCCGGTATCTCATGCGCGCGATCCGATAAAACGTTGTTACATCGTGTGGCAACTTTCGAAAGCGTCTAATTAGTTACACTTTCAGCGAGCGTCGTAACTGGGGCGGTGCAGCCCGGCAGGGGCGCACACGGAGATTTAGGAAGATGTACGACTTGGCACGCGCTCGCTCCATCGGCCCAATGTCGTCGTTAGCGTGTGTCTTTCTCTGCGAGACGCGGTGTTGTGTTTTCGATTGCATCTCACGTATGAAAGAAAGTTCGGCCGGGAGTTATCGCGTACGTGGCGATTCTCGAAACTGGGACGACGGTTCCACCGTCGATAGGGACGACTTTCAGGGACGTCTCAGGGAACAGACGTAATTTCCTCCTTTAATCCGCCGTTTCGTCCCGCGAAATTGCCAATTTTTTTTTTTTTTGAACGCGACGATCGATCGATGGCGGTTGAGAAGAAGATTAAAATTCGAGTGGTAATCCAAAGTTTCGAGCAGTGTCTCTTTTGTCTCGCGAAGCTCCAGTTTGAGGAGCTACGCTCTTCACAGACTTTTCCCGGTCTGGGATTAATTTGCTCGGGCGTTAACGAATCACCTTGCATTTACATTTGCAAGAGGCAAGAACCAAGTAAAATTCGTTCGTCGCGTCGCTACGAACTTTCGATTTAATTACAGAAATTTCCAATTAAGAGACGGACTTACGAGTGAACGTAACATTCCCTTCGATTCATTATACACGTGCGATCGATCAACTGTGCCCCGAAAACCGTTCACTCTTCGTTTCGTCGTAACGTAACTTATTCAATACTTGCTTCCCTCTTTGGATTTGCCTCGTAAGGATGATTCACCAAATTCCCAAACTAAGCTAATTCAATTGCTCCGTAAGATTGCCATTCTAGATCTACCCTGATCGCGTCTGTCGCGTGGATTAACAAAATCCAGGAATTTATGGCGCTCGGTGTTTTTCTACGAGAAAATGTCTGACGTTTGATTTGTAATTTTATTTTCTTAAGATAATAACAAGATAATAATGAATAATTTAATAATAGATTAATATATGCGTATACTTCAAATTAATCGAAAATAATTCATTGAATTCATTGTATATTGCCAGCAGACTGACCTGGAATCGGACGTTCCTCTTTGTGTCCCTCTTTTCTGGCAGTGCTACGGAAAATTTATTCCATAAAGAGCAAAGATCAATTTGTATATAAAAGTACATGTAAATTTATATAGAAAAGGGGAAGTAAGTAAACTTACAAAATATTAGGTTTGGTAAGAAGTAATTTCCGTAGTTTTGGCTCAAATTAAAAGACGGAATTTTTATTAAACTTTAACAGTGTACGCACCGTTTTGTCTGACAATTTTTCGCCATCTTTCAGGCAATTCTGGTCGTCATTAACTACTTTAACGCTCATAATCCTCACACCTCGTATCATCGCCTGAGATTTTGAAAACCAATTTTAACACACACAACATCTCCATATATAGCACGTATCTTTTTTTTTTTTTTTTGGTGTTGCATTTTTCCTTTCCCGGAAATCAAACGCCACTTGACAATTATATTCAGTAATAAAATTGATTGAATATAACGTAACAAACAGCAGCCTAAAATACGCAGGAAGACATAATCTCTTAAAAAAACGTACGTAGTGAGCAAAGATTGTTTCAAATTTACTTTTTGCTCGACCTAATAAACAAATTGAACAAGTATTTCTTCTTTCAAGAAAGGATCAACCTGTTTAATATCCGTGACGTGTAGTTGAATCTGCGGATCAACGTGTCACTCCGTTCTCCGTTTAATCGTTCGTTGCTCCACGGTGAGAACTCTCGAAAGAAACGACAAACGGTGGCCAGATGTCGTAATCTTCGACGTGCGACAGCTAGATGCTGACCTCGGAGCGGTTATCGTACGCGAAGAACAAACGAACGTTCATCACGGGAAGGTTCAGCACGGTCGATCGTTCGGCACGAGCGAGCATTGTTCTCGACCTTGCGTTTCTTCGATCGTATTTTTCCTTTTTTTTTTCCTTCTTCCAACTGGCTGCGTGAACGTGGAATATCCCCGCAGGTGGACGCAAACCGGCCACGATCGGTATCAGCAGTTTTGTCTCTGTTTGTATCTGGCCTCGAAGCCAAGAGGTTGCCCAAGAGGTGGCAACGTCTTTCCATCCGATCGAAGATCGGGCTTCGGCAACGTTCTACTTCGTAGAGATCGTTTCGAAGAGAAAGTTTTCTCCGTCGACCGTTTTATTTATTCTACGTCTGTATATAAAATTAGCAGTTGTCTTTTTCTCTTTCTCTCCTCTCTGCAACTCGCGCGTAACAATAGGAGCAGCGGAGGCTGCTCGAGGAGAAACCAGCACGTTGCAGCGACAATGGGGGGGGGGGGGACCCGGGAGAAAGATACGGATCGACAGTGTCAATAATGTTGGATATTATCTTTATGCTGCCTCGTGGTCGTAACAATGCCTCCGGTTCGCGTCGTTCGGGGCGTACCTCGCGGGTTACTGTGCCGCGCTCGTAAACCCGCGCACGATCGGCACTTCCGCCGCAATTTGCCGGATCTTTTTCCCTCCAATTGCAAAAATTACCCGGCTCGCGGCTCGTTTGCGCAACAAATACGCCTCACCGTTCGCGGACGACCGAATTTCGGAATTTCGCATGGTATTCGATGTGTACGACTCGCTGCCAGTTGGACGCATCAACAGCGGAGCATCGCGATGTCCCTTCGTCGCGTAATCGCATTTTCTTTTCATCTTTATTCCAGCTTCGTCCCGACCGACGAGAATTTGCTCTTGAATCGGACCGTATTGAGCGCGGAAGGCCAGGAAATCTGTTTCCCCTCTCGAAACCCGTTCCAACATGACGAAGGTTGAACTTGTTCGAGCGTCGAAGCGCGGGCTCGTTTCTTTTATACACGCGATCCGCGTACGTGAGTTTCAAGGCCTTTCTCTCGGTTTAGGGTCACATCGGTCGCACGATTTTTGGACAGAGTTTTTAGCATCGAAACGCGGTGCTAACCTAGAATTCTGGCATTCCTTTCCTTCTTTCTTCCGCTGTAAATACACGTGTCAGTCTTTCTCCTAGCTTCTCCGTTTAAACGATCTTTTTAAACGAGCGCGAGGGAATCCAAAGATGAAATCGAGAAGATCGAGGTCGCTCCGAGTTTGTGTTTCGCCATTCCGCAGACGTTTCGCAAACATACCGCCGTCCCGAGAGTTGCACGTTTGTCGTGGTTGTCGTGCATTCAAATAGAGAAAGAGAGAGAGAGAGAGAGAGAGAGAGAGGGAGAGAGAAAGAGAGAGAAAGAGAGAGGGAGAGAGTGAATGTGTGTTTGCGTCTCAGAGAGCAAGATCGGGAGCCAGGTTCGCGGATCGTCCTCTTGCCGCGAGTAAACAAACGTGCCCACTCGATGCACGAGGATGCAGGTTCTTCTCTCTCGAAGATGGACGAGGGGGGACGGACCGGTGACGTAGACGCGGTCGTATCGACCCTTGTCTTGGTCGGGCGCCGGCTACCGTCACCCTGGCAACCCCTCGCCCATTTCCTTTTGCACAGGAAAGACGTGTGGCGCCGCGTAAGCACGCCTTTGCCCACGCCGACCGGAGAACGACTTCTGCCCGACTTCTCTCGCTTCTCTTCATTAGCGAGCACAGGATCGTCGGCCGCTCGAGCACACTCGCGATTCCCGGCATTCTTGTCCGCGACTGTTCTTGGTTCTTCTTCTCTTTTCGCGGTATTCTCGTGCTCCTGTCCTCGCTCATGCGGAAACGTAGCGTTGGAAGTACGACTTTCGAAGAGAGAAGGAGAGAGGGGTAGTTTTCTTGGAGAAGAGCTGGATTGCCAGCCACACTTCTCCGTAGGCCTTTCTCTGGGGTTGAGCTGAGTTACGAGCGTTCGAACTCTGCAAACAGAGTTTAGGTAGATGCGAGGTACGGTTTAAGTTGGGTTTAGGCTAGGTAGATACGAAGTAAGGTTCTGTCTATTCTTTCTCGTCATCAATCAGTCATCGCACTTTCAACTCTTTGACTAATCTCGAAAATATTACCATCTGTATCAGCAATTTATTTACGAAATATCGAGTGAAGTATCACTTTGAACAAAAGTTGAGATGTTTAAATTTTGTCGGTTGTATTTTTTTAATGCGTGACTTTGTTTAAAGCAATCATCAAGCACAGTATGTGGAAGTTAATGACGTATAATTTCAATCTCCGGAAATATTTCCTTCAAAGGGGCTGAGAAATTTAGTTTGTACGAAGTATCCCGAATTATTCGAACAATAACTCGGCGAGCGTCGATTCATAATGACAACGAGTGCCAACTGACTCACGATTGCCTGAAGAATTTCTTCTTTTGAAATTTTATTATTCCTATTATGGCGTTATATCGTATTATCATACACAAGCAATTGTAAAAAATTTTACAATTTCAGCTGCTAGCTAAATTTAACTATGACGTCCCCGTCAAGTGCAAAGAGCTGCAGAGTCTTTTTTGAAAGATTAAATCGTATTTAATCTTGCTCCGAATTGAAACGACGGGATCGTATTTAATCTCGCTTGATCCTCATTTAAATTCGCAAAATAATCACCATCGCGCCAATCGGGCGTATTTTCTCGATTCAACGACTTGTATTCCGTATCTAGCGTCTCTCATTTCGCAGTCGCTGGTTATCGAATTCCCACTGCCCCGTAAAGAAAAATCATTTTCCAAGAGAGAGAACCTGTCGCGAGTTATTGATTGCAGAGTGATAACGACAACGCAACCGACGCGAGCCACCAACACATAGCAGAGCACGAACACACACACACACACCGTGCCGGTTCTTGGCCGCGCGATCTCACGTCGTTTGACAGTAAGCGAGAAAGTATGAGTAATTCGAGCCTGTTAATGACTAATATCTCGAACCAGCTGGCGAAGGACGGCGGATTACAAATTCTATCTCGCCGTTAACGAAGTGTGAATTATACCGTGGTATCGCGTGTTCGATGGCAGCCTGCTGCAGCCACGCTCGACAGAGCGTGGAATTTAAACGGACTAGCCCGAAACGAACAGAAATCGCAATTTGCGGCAATGGACGCGAAATCGGCGTCCGATCATCTCTCCTTCTCTCTCTAATTGAGTCTCGAAGCTTCACCCGGCGACTTGCACGATCGCTTGATGGTTATTTATCGTCGACCGACGGGGAGAGGTAGCAGAAAACGTCGATCGTGCCGCCGGCAAGGCATCCGTCTGGTATCAGACGCGATCCATTATTCACGATATTGTACGACGCTGGATCTCCACGGGTCCACCGTTGCAACTTATCGCCCGATGCATATTGCAAAACCTTCCGCTTATTGCCCGAAACTGCGCCGGTTTGTTCGTCAACTCGTGGAAATATTTCCACGACGGGGATTCGAATGCATCATATCGTGTGTCACCTACGTTGTTCGCGCACGTACAAGTACCACTTGTTTCTCGAAAAGGTAGGAAAAATCACGTAAGCCGCATTAACTTTAGCGAAATTGTTCTTTTCGTTGAAAGCGTGGAATGCGAAGGAACACGTGGTTTTATTTCGTTGCAAAAACTTGAGATTAAAACGATCGATGTAAATCAATCCTAATATTTATATTCTGCGATTGGCGTTGATAACATTATAATTTAAATATTTAAAAATTTAATTATTTTAAATAAAAAATTATTGGAATTAATATAGTAATTTCAATATCGAATGTTAAAAGTAACAATCTTATTGAAAAAAGGGGGGGGATTGAGAAAGGCAATACAAGTATTGAGATTGGATGTACATCTGGAAAATATTCGTGGGCGTAGACAATTCGGTCGTTGCACGATTAAATTTGGCAAATTTCGATAAACTCGAGACGATTCTGCTACGCTATGCAGCCACTCGGGAAATCTTCCTTTGACGTGAACGAAAATTCGAATTCCCGGATCTAGAATTCCGATCTAAAGCGGATATGTCGGAACCTTGATTGAAACTTTCCCCCGATTTGCTACGAGAAATTTTTACGATAGAAAGACCGAAAGATAATTCATTACCTTTCCAAACTTTTAATTCCCGTTCTTCAGAGACTACCGAGAATCAAATCAACGGGCTAGCAGAGATTACGAAGCACGATCGTCGAGATCACGACCCAGTTTGCCGCTCGCAGGAGATTGTGATACGCAAAAATCTGCTCCCTCAATCAAATATCATCCCCGGTAATGCCAAAGCAACGGATGTACGCGCGGATTGTTATCACCCATAGAAGCAAGCAGACAAAAGTGGGTCGTTGCTTCCTCTTCTTTGAAGTTGTTCGACGTGATCGAGGATGTAATTTAGATCGATGCTCCTAATTGCTTCCGATTAGGCTGTCTCCGAGACAGCCCGCGAGAGCCCGGCCCAAGTAGAGAGAGAGAGAGAAAGGACATGGGGTTTAACATACCGAGACGTCGGTGCACGGAGAGCAGAGAGGGAAACACACAGGTGCAGCAGGAAGTCGATAAACCGACCTGCACCTGTGTGTACTCGGCTCATGTCAGACGTGAAATCCGAGTTCGCACGGTCCCCAGCCAGGTCGAGTCAATTTATTTGTCAGTCCTCCTCCCCCTCCTCCTCCTCCGGTGCTTGCTTAGCAGGTCGCGATTTGTATCGTGTCTACGTATTGTTGGCCACGATATCGATCCATCCTCGAACGTCACGCAAGATCCTCGTCAGTGGCGGATTCATTTGAAAGTATGATATTGGTCGAAGTTGGTTATCGCGTTCGACGACCCGATGACCTGGCAAGGGCTGCCTCGTTTTCATTTTCGCGAGTGTCAATTTTCAAATGCGAGAGGATTCTCGTTCGATTCTTCGATAGCCCACGGTGACTTTCAATCACCAGTCATTTGCATAATCTCATCCGTAATCTCACCTTCACTTTCGGCCCGAGTAGCGCGTAAATCGTAAATCATCCGAAAGGAAAATAGCGTCAGGTTTTCCTACTATCTTCGAAGGTAACCGCAGACGCGTTATCGATAAAGTTTGCGACTTTGGACTCGTTTCTTATCAGCAACCAGCCCATCCCGATATCGGGCCGGCCCCTCTCTATGACTAATATGTTTTGGCTCGGCTGAACGCTCGCTCTTTACTCTGGCTCTTTACTCGATCGACATTGTGACTCAAAGTTGACGTAAAGTTGGTCATCCAACAATATCGAGTCGCGTAAAAAACGCCTCGATATCGATTCACTCTATATTGGCGGTTCACCGAGCGTGTCGTTACTTCGTTCGCTTGAAAAAGCTGTCTCCGATAAATTGGAGAATCGTCGGATCGGTCGGTAGCTGGATTCACGACGATTGAATGGGGAAACGGTGTCACGGATAGGGGAGGAAACAACGCCTCTGGATGCCTCGGGAGCGCCAACGACGATTACTTTTAACAGAATCGGACGCGCATCGGGAAATTGACATTGGTGTGTGCGCGCGCGCTTGGAAAATTTATGGTAATCCTGTGTCAGCGTGTGTTTCGATTTTTCCACCCTCGTCCAACGTGTATGCCACGTCCTATTGAATCTTTGATGCTGCTTTACACCGAGAGTTTTCTCTCTCTCTCTCTCTCTCTCTCTCCCTGTCTTTTTTCAGAATCGTCCACGACTTATCGTGTTCTTGTACAGTCGTATTGTCCTACGAGACACGGTTTCTTCTCTCGACAATAAAACCGGGAACACGATACGAGCCGTACGATTTGTTCGTCGTGAAACAAATAGGCACGAGTGGATAGGTCTGATCGGAAGCTGGGGTATTCTACTTAAAGTAATTCGTGCAGACTTTCGTCGTGTGTTGTTGGACGTGCTTCGTGGGTAATTGGCCACTTGCGCGAGAGTTCCCTGGACTAAGCAGACACGCATCGTTCCGTCCGACACAATGACGCACAATGTGCTTTGACCCGGTGAAGTGGTTGATGGGAAGAAGCCTGCCACGTGTAAGGCCTGAACTGGAATGCAGCTCGAGCGGCTGCGTACGTGGCCGCTTGTCAACCTTAATCCGTTTATCAGCGTCCAATTTCCCCCGCGTACTTAGAGAAACGATACATTTCCGACCTGCCTTGGCCACCGAACATTTCCAATAAATTGCAAACGATTTGTATAATCGAGACGTGACCCTCGAGACGTTGAGAGTTTGTTGGAAAACAGCTACAAATTGTTAATAAATTTTCTCGTGAAACGGTAACAAGTTTAACAGAGGTTTGCAATTGAACGTTACAAATTGTACGGATTAATCGATACTTGTATTTTTAGTTAGCCTAGATATCCAGATATTTTCGAGGAACGTTACGATTTGAGAGGAGCCAACTTCTCCTAGGTATTTCTCCGAACTGAATTCTTAAAATTTCTTAAAATATTTAACGTACGTACATGATAAAGATGTTCGTTTCTATCGTGACTAATTTGGCTATTTAAAAATCGGCTATACGTGTATATTTCTCGCGAGACAAAAGTATCAGAAGACTCGTCGTTCGACTGGCAACGAAACGAACGTTTCTAAAGCGAGCGCAAGTTTCTCGAGAAGTGAAACGACGCGTGGCGTGACGAAAAGAAGCCCCCCGCGGAGACACGTGGCGTTAATTAAATCGCGGCAGAGGCAATCGAGCCCGAGCCGCGACGCACGAAAGCCGAGGAAAGTGGCCGAGAATCGCGTGTCGTCGTCGCGAATGCAAACGCGAGGCGAGACTCCGTTTCGTACGCTCGAGACGTCTCGTCTCGTCTCGTCTCGTCTCGAGATCAAGCCTGTTGCCCTCTCGTCGTTTCTTTTTCGAGGAACTCCGGAAGGGGGAACGTGTCCGAGCGGGTGCATCTTGATTTTCTGCGCCGAACCAGCTTTCACTGCTGTCCGTCTACTTTTCCAGTATCGAGAACGATCCATCGATTATATTTACACTAACATCTCTAACTTTCTGTCATCGACAAACGTGGACGATCAACTCGCGGACATGGTGGATATGTCGACAAGCGCTGAGTATTTTTCATTTTCGTGGAAATGCACGGTCTTTTCATCTATCGGTGAGTGACGATCGGTGCTTGGTTTTCCTTTTTAATCGATGCGTTTGACGTCCAACCGAGAGCTTTTGTCCGTCGATAATTTGCAGACGTTCTTTACGAGATATCAATATATTAAGACTTCTCGTTGCTTTTCGTTCTACCAGTTAGAAAGTATAATATGTTAGACTTTTCCTAACGATACACATATTTCCTTGAAAATCTGTAAATATATCTGAACAAATTGGCTACCAAAAACATCACGAATTCTCGAACAATAAACAAAAAAACTGCACGACTTGTACCCCAGTACGATTCGTTTCACTGAAAGAAAATGAAGGCGACATTTTGTCACAAAATTTTATTGATACGCAAACATTTGAGTCGATAGAAAAGAAATTACAGGCGCGATCGCTCAGTACCAGACAACGCCACTCCTACTCGAGGTCTACGCCACGCCCTCTCGCGAATCACGTGACCCAAATCAACCAATCGCTAATTTTCGTTGCATCAGCGTTGCACCTGAAGAGACCCGATTTTCTATGACCAATGCTTAGTTTAACGCGGAAGGTGAAAAATTTTTGGTCTCTAAATGCAGGCAGACTTTTTGTCATATATTTCCATCAAATCGAAGGTATGGAATTCATCTAAACTTTTCATTCCACCCTGTAGATTAAACATCGCGATCAAACGCTGTGACTTTCTTCGAAATCTGAACAGCGCGATCGCGCTGCGTGGCACTAAAACGGTTAAACGCGAGCTAAAGGATACCGTCGATCGATCGGACCTATCATCTGGGTCAGCCTCGCGCCTGACACGTCCCTTTTTGTCGTGCTCTTTGCCGTGTCTCCTCGCTGGCAACGCCTGTTAACGAACTCGTCCGGAGACACGATGCTGTTGTTAATTAATCAATCGATCATCTTGCAATTAGCTACGACTCTCGCGACATCGACCGAAATTGGAAACGTTCGAAATCCGTTCGATCGAACAAATGGATTTCCAAACGATCGCGGTTTTCGCGGTTTACGCGTTACGTTCCGCGAGATCGGCGGTTAATGGGGAAGCGGTGTTCTCGGAGGCGCAAGAAAACTGCCGGCTGGCCGAGTCGTAACGAAACGATGTTCCTCGTACCACGGTGTAATTACGCGCAGCGACTGTTATCTAAAAGGCTTGTAGTTGGGTGAAAGCTTGAAAAAGGTAGCCTGCCTCGGTCACGCCTACATCCTGCGCCCAGAACGTCTGCGGCTTGTTGCGAATTGTTTCATTCAATCGGCGTGCATCCTGCTTGGATCGAGTTGACGAAAAATGATCGTTCTCTCTCGATGAAAGCGCTCGATGTAGCATTATGTGCATTGTCACAGTTGTTGTGATTTTCATCAGTGAAAGCGTATCGTTCTGCGCGACGCAGGATCCTCGTGGAAGGGAAGGGAAGGGAAGAACGAGCAGAGAGAGATTTTCCGGCGATAAAGGGAGAACAGAGGCAAAGGGAGCGCGCAGGAGTCGGGGCAATTTAATCAAGAAGATGGAACTAACGAGCTTCCTACCTTCGTTCGATCCTTTCATCTTCGCTGAAAAAGAGAGGAGGGAAGCTCTTTCACAAAGTCTTGGTCAAGAACTGAAAAAAGAAAGGAGGAGAAAAAAGGACCCCCCCTCTCTCTCTCGATGATAACGTGGTTAAACGTAATCGTGCCTTGGTGAAACGATCATGGGACGAGAAGGTGAATTATGTTAAAAGTACACTCGACCCGCGTTGCCACTTTGTCGGCTCGTTTGTCGTTTAGCTTTTAACGATCGCCACCGAACGAGCTTCGAGTCGACAATAAAATGTATAATTTGCTCCCCCCTTTTCCCCTTTTAGTTCGTAATCGAGACTCCCCCGGAACACGAGCAGGAAAGAGCTCGGATCGATGCTTTCGATTTAGGTTAAAGACCGTGTGGTGAATTGTTCGCCGATTATTTATCGAGCCAATTCTCCGTCGGCTACCACGCGGTCGCGTAGAACAATTTTTTCATCGTCGTCATTTATTCCCCGCGGCGATAATCTTCTCGCCTCGATCGCGACGATTCGACTTTCGTCGAGAGCAACGAGATACGTACCACCGGCCAGCTGCTGACCAGGCGAGATGCGATACCCGCGGATTAATTCTCCGAGATTAAAGACACACGGGGACGATTGTTCGTGTTCCTTCGTGTGTGTGTGTGTGTGTACGCGCGCACTCTCTTTGCGTTTCTAAGAAGGAAACGCACGAGCGGACGTTGTACAAGCCTGGTTCTTTTTTTTTTTTTTTTTGGATTGAAACGAGAAACTGTAAACGAAACTGCAACGTTGGTAAATCCGGTGAGATTAGCTTTCGGAAGAGGAGATTACGCGATACGTGGAAAATATCGATTATCCGATCGATATCGGGAGAAACGCCACCGGGAAGTTTACTGAGAATTTCGACGAACATCAACGACCCGATGATTGATGACGCTGCGCTTGTGTATCTCTAGTTGATGCACATACACGTGTGTGTCTGCAATAGCTCGTGAAAGTGTTCAAACATTTGTTGCTCGGCTCTTCGTGGGCTGGATCGTCGCGACTGACTTGCCTCGACACAAGCGCAGCGACCACCCACTGATGTGGGAAATAACAGAGTCTGATTTTAGTTGACTGGTTTATTACTGACGCGTACGGGAAGCCTCCGTCGCGTCTGATCTCGAAGTTGCGATAGCTGATTCTGTCTGATGTGTATGAGAAGCCTTGATTGCTTCTGATCTCCGAGTTGATCCGCCGACGGCTGATTCTGTTTGAACAGAGGTTGCGCGCGGACTCGTTCCGTTTGACCGACCGATTCTCCGATGCTCGTTTGACTCGAGCGACAACTGGCTCTGACTCTTCTTCCACGAGACTTTCGTCATCCCTTTCAAAAGACTCTGAAGCTGGTTGCGTCAAGTACGAGGGTAGTTTTAAAAATTTCTCTGGGTATTGCGAGTGAACTCATCTATCTGCCAATTATTTTGTCGTCTGAACGATACTTTTATTACTCTGCAATTGTTACTCCCTCAGAAATTTGAAACGTCATAAATTGGTACGCATCATTGGCCTGGATATAAACATATTTTATTCATTTTTTAACACTAAACTTATCGACTTCGTGTACATCTATTCCTACTGTGACCGATCAAAAGTAATATCTTTTACACTTGAACGCGTAGATAATAGTCAATTTGGTCAATCTTTCTTCAAATTTGCACTTGCGCACTTGAAATGCAAAGGAAACACTTTAGAACTTTTATACATACTGCGATTCTCTCTTCTGGAGCTGTGAAATTGTACTGTGTCACCGGATTCTGAGGCAACGAAACATTGTCATCAGATTGTACAGTTTTCGAAGACCGTACCTGTGTTTCTTCTTTTTTTTTTTTTTTTTTTTTTTTTTTTTTAGAAAAAAGAAGAAAATATTGAAAAATTCATTGTACAGATATCTTGAGAAAAATCGCGGAGATAAATAGCGACGTGACAACGTTGTACGCAATAGTTTGAATGAAAACGGCCAATTCAGCGTTAAATGTTCCAAGTTATCCAACGTCCCCGCGTAACGTAACATTCGTAAAGCAATTCGAGTCACGTTACCCGCAATGTTGAGTCGAATTTGACAAAAGCAGAGCCGAGATTGAATTCCTCAAGTTTCGACGTTATCGCAGTTCCTCCGAGCTCTTGTCCAAGAATCTGGCCGCGAACTCGTTTAAATTCCTCGACGTTTCGTTCGTTAGGTCGAGTCGAAGCGATGCGCATCGATTCTGCAGCGCGTCGAGGAGACCTTTTGTTCGTTGCTTTCGCGTTGCGACGTGACCTGACGTGTGTAAGACGCGAAAAAGGCGAAGGGTCGCGTTTGATCGTGAGTGGAAATTAGAGTGGATTTCGCGTGGCCCTCCCGCGAGTCTGATTTTTGCACCCTCGGACGGTTCGATTCACACGTCGCTTGTATCCGGCAACCTTCTCCCCTTTCTCTCTTATCACTTCGCCAGGATCTTGCAAACGAGTTCTAGAGGCCCAACACGCCGCGAAGGATCGTTTTTCCTTGGCCCTGGCTGCTCCACTTTTGCCGACCATTAGTCGATCATTTAATTTAACGGCGAGGCGAAGGAAAGGAAAAGAAAAATACTATGAAAATGCGAGGGGGAGAAGAGTCACGAGTACTCTTTGCTCGAGATATTTATTACACCGGAACGAAGTTATTGCCACGATCATTCTCGGCCACATCATCGTCGGAAGGAAATCATTCGCGTTTCTTTTACGCCTTGCAGGAATTTGCTAGGCGATCCAATTCCCGCGAACGTGCGTTTTGCCTGATCGAGTTATCTACGTTCGTTTCGGGCTAGACGAAGGAATTTAGATTTGTTAACCCCTTAAGCGTTCGTGTCGAGTATACTCGTCATGCAGAACAGAAATTCACCTTTGCCATTTGTTGTAAAGTTTAGGCAAAAAAAATTATATACATTTGCAATTTTGGCACATTTTAGAGTATTTCAAGGTAACAAAACAAGAATATAAAATAAACCCAGTGAAATTAAAAATTTTTCAACGAAACACCAACAAAATTGATCATTTTGTTGTGACTTGACTCAATCTTACAGCAAGTGTATTTACCGTGTTTTCATCGAGTATACTTGTCTATGCTAGAAATAATTAAGCACACCGGTACACATTCTCAAAATAAAACAAAAACGCTTAAAGGGATAATTGATCTCTCCTACGATTCTATTGGCATTTATACATTCTGCAGGAAATTAAAAACCACAAAGTGTAACGATCAAACTTGGACACTGCTCTTTCTTTTTTGGATATTTATAAATCGAGTACGAACGTTATTCGTCCTTTTCACATCTCCCGAAGAAAATTTCACCTAATTCATCCTTTTCTATCTTCCGTCTCGTCTCGTTGCTCTCGCCGGGCCCGGGCAAGGGGTTGTTGCATGCGAGAACCCGCTGAAACGAATCGATCGTAACGGAATTGGATAACACGCGGAAACGTTTGAGTTAACCCCCTGTAATCCCGATTAGCTCGGTGGACGCTACGGCGAGCGTTAGTGGAGCATCGGGCCGTGCCAATTCGGTTGGTTCTTACGATCGTTCCAAGATAAACG
>KQ435794.1:1315407-1327967 GCA_001276565.1 Melipona quadrifasciata | reverse complement strand
GGGGCACGTTATCGATAAAAGTAGGTCGACCGAGCGTGGCCATTGGATTTTTTATGGCGTTCGTTTTTGAATTTCGACTCGATGACTCACCGCGCGAAAACATGTACGCATTTGAAAGTCTCAGGACAAAAACGCTACGTTTCTTTATACTTATATATATAAAGTTATACTTATATTATAAATAAGTTACTTATAATACAAGTTATATTATAAGTAAGGTATACTTATATTATAAGTTTCTTTATATGCAAGAAAATATTGACAACTTTTATTATAAAACATAGTTATTAATATCGTGTTACAATTGTGTTGTATTATAGAGTTTTATTATCTGCAATTTCATCACTCGTTTCATCACTTGTATTTGTCAAGTCGACACATTGAGATTAAAAGATTATACTACATTACTAGATGATGTATATTAATAGGCGTGTATCAGTGAACACGTGTAATACGAAATTGATTCTCGCGATCATTCCGATTCCAGGATTCCGGTTCGCAATCATCTTCGTTATCTTCTTCGCTTCGTGACCAGATCCTCTTTTTATTACAAAAGACGAAAAAGTGAATTGCCTGCGTTTCCATAAACATTTGTTGGAATTCCTCGAGTCGGCTGCTTTCGAAATTGCATCGTCACTAACAAAATCAAAAAAGACGCGTATTTTATTATTGTTACACGTAGAAGGATCTGTATACTTGCGTGTCGAGGATATCTTTAATTCCTTAAAATATTCGTTCAAAACGGTGATTTCTATCGCGCAACGAGAATTGTTTGTAACGTGATTGACTTGCAAGAAAGTGACGAAACGGAAGTGGCGAAACAACTGTTTCGAAACGTTTGATTCGCTAGCGTTTCGCGTGCAAGGATGACTGATTCTTCGAATCTTTCTCTTTTTCGTGTCTCTTCCTCGGTGCAGTATTTCCTCCCTTGGAGGAGAGGTGGAAATGTAACCAACTTCCCGTCGCTCAAGGGTACGTCGCACATGCGTCGCATCGACGTTGCTCTTAACGATCCACGGCATTTTTACAGCATTTACCGCAGGGAAAAATTCACCATGTACGCATTCGTTTAACCGTTTGCGGTCCTACGTTCAGTATGACCCGACAGTACATTTCGCAACAATGCACGTATCTCAAATTACCGAGATTACTGATGGATGTAAGATAAAGATTTCGAAACCGTCTTGGCACAAGGATGGAATTCCTAGTGTAGTCTCGCTTTTCACAAAAATCTAAAATTCAATTAAAAAATTTTGATTTACTAATTGGACCTACTAGCTAGACGAGAAAAACAACGTTACAGCGTTACAACTGATAACGAATTTGAAAGCGGTGACGGTGATTATATGGTTTGCGAATTTCAAAGAAATTAAATAAAATAATTATGTTGTTTATCACAAGTATGTCTAGTTATCTACTCACAAGTAAGTCTATAAGCGTTTTGATATCAAGCGGATCATTGGTTAATTTAAACCAAATGATTGAAACACCTTCCAACTTGCAAGAGTCGATCTGCTCTCACACTAGGATCATTTTGTCAAATTCTCGACGCTGAAGCGCGAGTTATAAATTTCAACTCGCTCGTGTGTCCGCTACGTGTTGATCACTGGAACACATCTCTCGAGAGCCCGTTAAACCGTCCAGATCGTATCTTTCTCCGCACGCCGCGTGTGTTACGCCGCGAGATTGACTCATTTATCACGCGCGCGCTAGAGAAAGAAGCGCGACTCGCAAGCATCCCGGTCTTGTGGACGAATCGCATTGCAAATTGCGTATCACCGCGGCACGATGCCGCTGAAAAACAGCTCGGCGTCGCTTTCACCGCGTGCCATCTGCTCGGCAACGCGAGACCACGTACGCGGCAGATTTAAATGGTTTTTATATTATTTTCTCGCGTCAACCTTAATTGCGAGTAGAGGCCGTGGTCTGCTTGGAAAATGCACACGCCGGCTGCTGACGCGCGCGTTTGCGGAACAACGCGAGCAACTAGACGCGAGATAATTGCTAGGCGAGCTCGATTGTCAGCCGCGTTCGTTCCGACTCGAACGAACGCGGATTGCCACAGAGTGGCGGGGAGGATCCGAGGTTACGACGTTTCCAAGGTATCGCTTTCGTAATTACGTACCCTACTGATCCCAATCAAATTTCAAAATACAGGTCCCTTAACGAAATTTTAGTTAACGAACGTGGATTTCTGTTATGTAAAATGTTTGTTGAACCCTCGAGTGGTTCGGATAAATGGATCACCCAGAATCACATATTCATGCAAAATACACACTCGAAATATCGAGTACGAACGCGTTGATCGCAGATCGAGGGCAAATTATCGAGTAGGTTTTTCGCGGGGCCACGAATCCTACTGGGCATTTTATTGTTTTATTGTTTCTGTTTTTTATTCTTTTTGCGAATTTCATAAAGTTTTTACACATTTTTTGCAACGAAACCCTTAAATTCAATATATCACAACTAATTATGTATTTTTGTATAAATAATGCAATTACGACTGTTATATCGTTTGACATCGAGTTTAATTTGCTTAATTTAAAAACGATTTACTATCAGAAACTACTAAATATCATCTACCAAGTACTTCTTCGATTATCTACTAAATATTTCGTGTTTTAACATTTAAAAATAGAATCGTCACCCAATAGAAATTCAATTGTCACTGTTTAAAAAGAAATTTAATTCAAACTGTATCGAGAGAATTTTCAATTCGGATCATTTGCGTAATCTCTCTGAAGGATTTCTACCGACGTCTTTCTGCTTGATCTATAAGCACCTCCGAGCGCGAGAGTGTATGCGCTTGCAGAGGATCGCGAAATCCGCGGTGGAAAGCGGAGGACGCAGTTGGAAACGCTATTATGACACATCCACGGTCGTAGAAAACAAACGTTCGCGTTATTAAAACGCTCGTAGCTGTAAATAATCGGTTTGGACGTTGAACGACCGTCGACCGTCGCTAGGAGAGAAAGTCGTGTCTACGTGACGCAATTTTCGCGCGGAACCTTCTCCTCGACGCGAAAGAGATTTTTTTCTTTTTTTCTTTCTGACGATGCGCGGCCAGTATCGGGAAGAGAGCCCCGGTATAGATCTTCGCGCCAGATGGGCGCTCGTAAAAAAGATGGTAACTAATCCAAACGGTACACGAATCTACTTTTGGCTCGAGGTCTCACCGATTGCCGTCACGTCCTCCGGGTCCCTTTCATGGCCGATCGCGCGCGTATCGAGCATCGCAATGCTCGAACAATATCATACACGCGGACTGCGGAATAACGGGGATTCACGCGGCGCGCCGATTTAGCGATGATTTAACCCAACGCGCCAGCCACTTTTCCATGCAGTCCGTAGCTTTCGTTTGTCGGCGAATACCTTTGGATTATTCGAGCTAATGCAAATCTCTCGGATGCCGGTCGACTTTGTTTTCTGCGAGGTTCGCTCGAGGTACTTGAACTTGTTAAGTTGACCAAGAAGTAATTGCGTTCTTTTTTTTTTGTGTGTGTGTGTGTGCAAATGAAAGACGAATTTTTTTTATGAGAAATAAAAATATTGGGTGGTCCGGAATGTGCGTTCGTGCCGATTTTGAAGGAAAATCGAAACGCGGAATATTTAAATTTTAGCGTACATTTGTTAAATATTAAATTTAATTTATATTGAATCGGCACGAACTTTCCCGACAACCCAATATATCGATCATTTTGTTGGATTATCGTTTTGACATTTTTTTTAGGCAACTTTATGATTCCGCGTTTCGACGAGAAACAGTTCCAGGAACGATCTGACAATGAAATTTAATAAATTTCTACGTTGTTTGTAGTTTTATCAAGGCTTCCTCACCGTACGCGGCGCGCGGAACAGCAAAATATGACGAAAATGTTCCCTTTTGATTTTCCATTTTGAGCTCGACGCCAAGCAAACAATTGTTAACGAGATCGTGCATTTTGTTTTTCCAAAGCAAGCTCGAACAATGAGCTATCAGATTACAGAATGAATTCGCAGTTTAAACGCAATATCTTTTTCTGTGAATTTACCTGTTGCAAGAAATCAATGTAAATTCCAACCGCATTTCACACGCTGGTTTCGTAATTCCATCCAGTCGCTTTGGAATTGTGTATTATTATTTCGTTTCACTAGACTCTTTTTTTCCAAACGTTTCTCTTTCAAGGATTATCTACGGTTATCGGAGTCGTGTATCGGAGATCGTTGCGAAAATCACGAAGGATTTCACGCGTTGCGTTCGAAAACCGTAGGGTGGCATCATCATTATGAACACTCGAATGCTCGTTCAAAGACTCCTCGATCATCATTAGGTTCATAGAAAGATCATCGAATGACGTTTGAAGGACAGCAACGGTAATAGATTCTCACGCGTGCGTGAAATGGCCAGTCTAATATTTCATTCGCGATCGATGATCCGTATCAAACGGACTCTCTCAAACGGATTCAAAGCTTTCCGCAAAGCTTTCAGAGCGATCCGATCTGTTCGTTCGAAGCGCTGTCTCGCCTTATCCCGTGCTGTGTGACGAGACACCGCTTCGCAAGCAAGAAGAAGATCTCCGTCAATCGTCGGGCTGTCGACAGCTCGTGCGTCTGATTCGATCGCGCCGTGTACGAGAGACGAGAGCTTCTGTCGAACGAGCAAGGTTGCCGGACCAGGCATATTAGTCGCCGTAAAAGGGGCATCGATCGCCATTTCAGGCGACTTCGTACACGAAGCACGCACACGGAAGATCAAGCCGCAAGAAGAAGTTCCTCCGCCGCGCGAGTAACAGTATACGATCGATGGAACTTGGAGCTCGGTCGTGAAGCACGCCGGTGGTTTAACTTCACGGTCGAAGTTCTTGCCTTTCTTGCTTTTTTTTTTCTTTTTCTATCGTCGAGAATCTCTCCTTCCCTTGCCCGTATCCGACAGGCAACTTGAATTTTTCAATCAGACGCCGACGCTCATTTCAGTTTCACGTTGGCTGAGAATTCGGGATAGATTTGCGTAACAAAATCTCCCTCTCTCTCTCTCTCTCTCTCTCTCTCTCTCTCTCTCTCTCTTTTTTTCGTTTTGCAAGTAACGAGACGAGACTTCATCTCTCGGGCTCGATACATCGAACTTGATACATTGGAAGTATGTGGCGGTAGACCACCTCGCGGCAGATAACCGCTTCGGCGTTATTTTGATCGATGCGTCCAGTTAACTATCCAGGTAACAGCAATAAAGAGACACGCCTGACAGAATTTCAGATATGTATGTGAAATGTGTTGACTTGCCTGCGGTTTTGTTCGATCAATTCACCGCTCGCTGTCTCCGTCGGTTCCCGGAACCTAACTTTTCGGGACGAGTCCCGTTTTACATACCTGAAGCTGTCGGATATTCGTATTCTCAGATTTTGCACGAGTATTTATACGAGAATAGGCTTAATATTCTATTAGGTTCCCTAGGGGAATTCCTTAGGGACCCCAATATATAGTAAGAAATTTAAGATGTACAGTTAACCGTGTATCTCAGGTCTCAGTGCTCAAGTACCTACCCGCCGAGTCATTGTACGTTAATATATCAAGTACCCATGTTTTTCTAACTATCGACGAGAAAAAGAACTATTCCGGACTTCCTTAGAATTGCAGGGCATACCTGGCAAGATTATCCTCTGTTGGTACTTCACCTTGGTCAGGTAAGATACCGACCCTTGTCACATTGATCCATTTAGTTCAATTATCCCCCAATTTGTCATTTGTCAATTTACGAAATTGACGCAGCATTTTTCACCGTAAATGTTTACGACGTTTGACCGTAAAAGGCTTCCTAGAATTGTTCTAACCATCACGTGACGCGGTGCAGGTTCCGTGCAGATTCGCGAAACGCTCCCTGGTTGTAAAAACGAGCTTCGTGCAAATTGCTAACCGCCACCGACGTGTCGGTCACGTCGTACGTTCTCCAGCGGTTTGCGCGCTTCCCATCTTCTTCTGCGAACGGGATGCTCGGTTTGTCTTCGGCAAGGAAATCGCGGTCGATCGATCGAAACTGTAGCAAAGTATCGCGTTGTCACGTTGAACATAACGAGCGCAGTAAAAACATTTACCAAGTATCTACCGCGATTTCGAGTCGGCCAACAGTTTCAACTGATTAGGTGGAAGCCCATATTTATTTATTTATTTGTGGGATAAACTTCGATGTTGGAATGTAGGACGTATTGTTACATTTGATTAAAGGAACAGACATTTTAAAATGTAATTCGATTGTCACATCTTGAGAATGGAGTAGCAATTATAAGATTTACAGTTTTTACAAATATAAGTATATATCTATATATTATATCATAATTATATGTTTCGTACAGATTAAAAAAAAATTTAAATGAACGGTTATTCGCTACACTAACAAGCTTCAACATACAGTAGAATCATTGAATGTTGCATTGTGTGTCATATGTACCTTTGCAACAAATATCTTGTAATTTCTATTTTCATTTAATGATTTCAATATAATCATAATTAGACTCCGTCACTAATAAAATTTCGATACGTCTCGTACGATACGTACAGCGTGTCGAAAATTGAAAACTTCTACTCAAGATTTTTATTCACCGATCTTGTTTCTGGCTGCAGACGATATAGCTGGCTCTAGAAACGAATTCTGCTATAAGCTCGCTTTTTTTCTCTTCTCTTTTTTATTTAGCGAGTCAGTGAGCTTCCAGTATTTTCAGACCTGTATCCGTTGCGCACGCGGTATAAATATGTATGCATTTACCCGATTGTGCGTGTGCATGTGTGTGTGTGCGTGCGCATGTGGGTGTATTAAAACGCACATTAATGACCGCAACTTTGAGATCACTTCCTCCGCTTCCTCGGCTATTCGGTGTATCGCGATACGGTATAAACGGTTGTAATTACCGTTTAACTGTAGTTCTAGACAGAGAAGTAATTTAGACAGCCATTTATCCGCGCGTCGAATAACGTTGTAATCATAATTTTCTTTTTTCCTCTTACAATTCCGTTAAAACACTTCGAGCGTGCGTTGTTAAATTGGACAATTGTTACACGCGTGATTCACAGCCGGAAAGCCTCGAAATCTTGGGAATTTTCAAGAATAGACGAGTAACAACGTCTTCGAAACAATGCGTCGAGAGAGCTTTGCAGTTTCTAGCTTATCGAGCGAGCGGGCAGCCAGATATACACGAACGTAGTGCATGAATACGACGAGTAAAGCTTTCGTTTCATAACAGCGAGCAATTGTCCTATTGAGGCAAACAAGTCGTAGGCAGTGGACATTTGCGCTCGGAATCCCCGTCATCAATTGTTGGAGCATCTCGATCGATCTTTTTCAAACCCATTTGCCGAGCGATCTCTCGTTTTCATTTCATTTTCTTTTTTTTTTTTTTTTCCGTTTTGCCATCTATACAAAGCGGACGCGTATTCTTCGTTTCTCGTTTTCGCGTTTCATCGCGTTCGCTCAGCATCGATTCTCTTTCTCTTTCTCTCTCTGTCCAGCAGGGAATTACGTACGTCCAGATAACCGCGAGTATCAGTGAACATTACGTAGAGCGTGGATGCCATCTTTCTCTGGTCGTCTACGCCTCTCTTTTAATCTTGTCCGAAACGAAACGAAACGGAACGAAACGAAACGAAACGAAACGAAACGAAACGAAACGAAAAATCCGTGGTGTCTGCCGGGGCGCAAAACCGTGCGTCCGTGTTCCTCGGCAATTTCCGGCACCCCTCGGCGGGCTTCACGAGCGCGCTGCATCGCAGCGTCATTCAGTCGAACGCTGACCGCCACGCGCGAAGGATCGTGTTACGCTCGATACTCGGGCGTCCTCTCACGAACCGCTTCCTGGCAGTCAGCTCAGCTGTTCGTTCACTTTGACGGTCAGTCACGTCCCGCCTGTGTGTCATCCGTGCTCGAGCGTGACGATCCTCCATCGACGACGCGCGATCGTTGATCGACATTCGCTAGTTTATGGGAAAGTTCACTCGCGATTTCCGATATTCTTTAATCTGTGAAATAGAGACACGTGCTCACCAGAGCAGCTTTGCGACAGTTGTGTTGTGTTGTGCGTTGCAGTAACCTTCGGTCACAGAGGTTTGTCGCGTGCGGGCAAACGTTGCACGGACCTCTTCGTTAGCCAAACACCTTTGTGTATTTCAATACGCAGAGAATACGAGATCAAAGAGAGAGCATAGGTTCACGTTCGCGCCGTGTGATTCGCATTGGAAATTCCGCTTGGAAAGGGGGAGCAGCGGTGGTCGTGACGCGTTCCCAACCTCTCCGGTCGCTTTCTTAACGAAGCACTCCGCCTTTTAAACGAATTCAACGAGAAGCCACTCGTCCGGAGCCGCGCGGTCAATTCGTAGCAGCCCGCGTGAACGAGACTCGTCCCGCTCGCCTCCTCGCTCCTCCGCATTAGGGTTGACTGACCGACCGACTCGCGAGATATCGTCTCTGCTCCGCGCGCGTCATCCGAGATACAGAACGGCGAGACGAATATCGAGAGAAGGAGAGAATTTTCGACTCGCGGAGAAAGAATCTCGGAGTGTCCGATTCTCGAGGCCAGACGAGACGATCCGCAGTTAACGATCAAACAAAAGTGCTGGCCGGTAATTAGAGGCGGATTAATTGGACCGTAAAGCAACTGCCCCGCGTCGGACGCGATGAAAGAGAAGAGGAACGCTGCCGGGAGGGAGAGAGGAACGCCGTTGGAATAAGCGCGCGCCGCGCCGCGCCGCGTGGCTGCTTTCTCGCTTCGACGGTTCTCTTCGTCTGCGACGAATTCCACCTCGTTTCTACGTGTAAATATTTACCGGACTCTGTCGGTGAACTCGACTCGCTCTCCTCGTTGACTGCAAAAGAAAAAGAAAAAAGAGAAAACGACTCTTTTCGCGTAATACGAATCGACGTTGGAACCTGTTGGAACCCGTTTGCTAACAGGCCGCCGCTTTTGCAGTTTTTTCAGTTACAACTTCCAATTTCCAGTAAAACTGCCCGCGGAGTGTGTCTGGCGCGTTTGCGACACGGCTCTCGTTACTTTGACAAATAATCAACCACCGTTCTCTCACACCTGTCGGGAGGACTGTTTGCGAGTTCGATCGTAGATTGACGAGAGAAGGAAAGATCGAAGAAAGGGGTGGTCGATCGATTGATCACGAGCGCGAGTGAACCGCTGGCGGTCAGCGTGTCGGGGATCGGGTCGGAGGATGCGCCATCGCGCGACAACGCGATTCTCGACGATCGTGGCGATAGAATGTTGACAGCCCGTTCTGGGCCTCTTGGGCTCGGCGTGCCGCGAACCCTGGGGCCCGCGGAAGGGAGCGATCATCTCTTCCTGTTGCCTCAAAGAGCTCTGATCATGGACAGCACCCACCTGAGACAAGATCTGGCCGGTCTCGACTTCAACTTGCACATCAATCTCCTGCACACCGCACCCCGCGGCAACGTATGGCTATGTGAGTCTGGCCACTTTGTATCGGTCCACGTTTTTTTTTTTTTCGTTTTTTTTGCATTCTGTGAAAGAAAAGAGATAGAACAGACGTGTTCAACTCTTAGACCCTATTCATACGGTTGGCCCGCACAACCAAAATTGGAATAATCGAATGAGAATTTTATTATTTGAACAACTCTAACCACGAACAATTCTCCCATTTTTTTAAATTTCACGTTAGACCGACTAATTACGAATAATTTCCCACAGCCAACGAAATATTTTTTATTTCAGACGGTTGGCATATTTGCCTACCTCATTCTCAGTTTAATATGCAAATGTAATGTATATTAAAAAGAGGAAAAATTTATCCAAGTGTCTTTATTAGACTTTTACAAACTACACCTGCCTAAAGAAAAGTATTCAGCGCTTTGGGGAGTACTTGTATTTGCGGAACACACAAAAAATAAAAAAAAGAGCAACAATTTTCACCGAGCATCTTGAAAATATTCTTCGTATTGCCGCTATCTGTATCAAACCAGATATTGATGAACTGACATTTAAAGAACGTTGGTATTCTCGTTAAAAATTTTCATATATTTTCAATCAATACAAATATATTTTACTTAGGTTATATTGGACTGGTAAAAAAATATGTGCAGCCCTCAACAAAACGTTTTTTTAGGTTCGGAAAATGTGAAAGGTTAGGTACTCATGGGGGTAGAGGATTCCGGTTCGATTCCGGACTGTGGTTGTATTGACGTAGTTTCTCGTTTCTTTCGCGCGGTACGAACACGCACTCGCGGACAAATTGCGCGACGTTTGTCTCTGGTGTGTGGCAGATAAGTTTGATTAGACACGTAGCCCTCGTTCCTTTGGCAAAACACTCGATATTTCAGGCATTCACTTGGTCGGTTGGCTCATCTGGGTTCGTTTGTTGCGTTTTTACGATCGAGTCATGCGCGAAATATTTAAAGCGTAATCAAGCTGCATTTGTTCGGATGTCACGTGTTTCCGTCCGAACGGGCGAAACACGTTCCAAGTTGCAAAAAAATGTTGCTTCAGTGAAACGAGTGTCGTTTGAGTCGCGTGCACAATGCGCGAGTTCTCCTGCCTTGTTTCCAGTGCGGCTCGATTCGGTTTTATTTCGATCGCAGTGAAAATAAACCGCGGGGAATTCTCGTGCACGTGCGATCGTTCGTCCCTATTCACGGATGTGCAACGTTTTTGTAAGTTTCATCAGGACCCGGTGCGCGATCCTAAATGCAAAGCTTCGATCGAAATATGTATGAAATGTGATTGTTCGTGCCGAGGTCAGAAGCTCGTCAAGTGGCATTCATCTTGGAACGCAACTCGCTTCGATTCAGCTTCTTCGCGCGACTGTCACGAACGAGAGAACCTTTTTTTCGATCGATTTCTCTTTCGCTTGATGAAAGTAACGCAGCAACCCAAGGCCACTTCATTACCCTGATGAACGCTCCGGTCAATACTAGATGCAAGATACGTTCTGAATAGCTCTGCTTCCCTTTTCACGGTAGGATTATCGACGACTATAATGCAAAACTCGTTAATAAAAGAAAGAAAAAAAAAAAAAACACACTGAGAAAATATAATTCAAGAGGATCACTTTTCGTCCATTATTTTGTTTGAATCCTCGAAATTTAAAAATTTCTCTCTACATAAAAATTCTAAAGTTATCAATTGTCGATTTTCATCGCGCAGTGTATATCTCCACGATATTTCGCTGTAAAATTTCGCGGTTTTTCAAAAGTGTCGAGTGGCAGAGCGACGGTGACAATCGTGCGCGTGTCGCAACGAAATCGACTCGGCGAGCAATTTCGCTGGTTTTTTAATTTTTACCAGCTTGTTTCGGCGAAGCACCCAGCGAAACAAAGTGCAGAGAGTCGCGGAAATATGGGCGCTCGAAAATGAAAAACCTCGCCCTCGTGTTGCCGAGAACTCGGAAAACAAGGGCGAGCGTTGTTTGTTCGTAAAAGCAACAGTCGCGCTTTTAACGCGACGTGTACACCTCGCGTTTCGCGTTTCCCGTTTCCCGATCTCTTGAATCTGTTCTTCGATCAGCCTCCCACATATTCGTTGTATATATTTTACAGAATCTTACGTACAAACTTACTTGTAAATCTTTAAAAAAGAAAAAGACGAAAAAAACAATGCTAATCGAAAATGAGTGATTTGGTATTAAAACATGGGCGATTATGATTAATCTGCTGAAAAAATAAATAAGAATCTCACGAATATATATCAAAGTTCTTAGAAATCAAATTGAATAACTTCACGTTTTATGAATTTCATTACGCGATTACCGTTTAATTCTCAGCATATTTCCTGCAAGAATGATCCATCTCTGTCTCTCAATACACGCAGAATCGACGAAGAAAATTCTACTTAAAAAATATCG
The DNA here is from genome assembly GCA_001276565.1 of Melipona quadrifasciata. Classification (NCBI taxonomy): domain Eukaryota; kingdom Metazoa; phylum Arthropoda; class Insecta; order Hymenoptera; family Apidae; genus Melipona; species Melipona quadrifasciata. Next base: position 1,316,144 of record KQ435794.1, on the reverse strand, counting down.
ACATTGACTGGCTCAAACGAATTTCTTTCACCCAAAAAGTAAATTCCGAAATTATCAACAAAAAATTACGAGTGATGGAGAAAAATAGCGAATGGAACTTCTCCGTTTCCACTTAGTTTCAGACGAATGAGATTTAAAAAGAAAAAGTCTAACACAAGCGAGATCTAAACCCAACAAAAATTTGATCTCTCAAACATGTACGCCGTGTGCGTGAAAAATCGACACGTATCTCGTCGTGCTCATCGTTAGAACGCTGTCGTTAGTATTCATCGTCGACTCTGTCCCTTGCCCATTATAGTTATCGTCCTGACATTTGTCCGCGATGTTGCTATCCGCGCCTGTCAAGATTCATAATTAGCTCTACTTTCGACGTATGTGCACCGTTTGTTTTTCTTTTTTTTTTCTTTTTTCTTTTTTTTCGACACAGTTCACGACGTCGTCAATCCAGAGCTTGGACATTCTCCTCGGATTCTCGCGGTACAGTTAAGTCACTTATCGTACCAGGACAATCTGATAGTTTTTAATAGCTTCCATAACGTCGCATAGATATAGAGCTGTTGTTCTAACCGTGGTCTACCGAGGAACTCGTGGCCTTGTTTAGGAGAGAGAACGACAGCCAGTAATTTTTGCGTACGCCGCTGTCTCCTTTCGTTTCGAGAAGAGACATCGTTCAACGTCGTGTGCTCCTAATAACGCGAGACGTTCGAGCAACGCTGCTACTCCAGCTTTTTGCTAAT
>KQ435794.1:1287318-1315379 GCA_001276565.1 Melipona quadrifasciata | reverse complement strand
TCTATCGCGAGGTTTAAAACCAACAAGAGAGCGTGGCTCTCGGGTTACGACCGGGGATTTTGCATCGTATTTTGCGCGTTGCTTTCGATCTCGCCGCTGATGTTTTTTTTTTTTTCAATCGGTAACACGCTCTCAAATGATAATTTCTATTTTTTTCGCGCGTCTTTTCGTGGTCGAATCCGAATTGTGACACGCAGCGAGAATTCGCGCGAAATATTCACCCAAACGCCGCGATTTTCGACGTTTCGACAATTGTTGGAACGTGTTTCCAGCGATATTTTGAAATCGTTGAATACCAATCGACGCATGTTCATGCTCCAGTCTGCGCGAGCCAGAGCTTGATTACAGATAACCGTTTGACAGCGCCACGGGTTCTTTTTCCCCCCCCTTACATAACGCGAGAAAGGTGGAAACGCGAGAAACGCGGCTACTTTTTCCCCTCTCCTCCCTTTTTTCTCCGATTGTAAATCAAGCGTTCAGCTGTAACGCGTTGGAAGCTCGCTTTTCGAGAAAAGGGGAGAATTCCTGCAGGAATTCCGGTTAAATAGACTCTCGTTGTACACGCGGGCGTAATTTCTCTATCGAAATTCCAAACGCTTGTCCGATTTTATCTCTCTCTACGTGTTCCTTTGCTGTTTGAAATGTTTGTCGTCAAGCGTTTTGATAAAGCATTCGAGACTTCTACTAAAATTATGTAAGCGGATCTGCAACGATTTTATTCTTCGTGATAATTACAACTATATATATATATATATATATACATACACACACGTAATTTTACATATATAATTTTCTGATTCTAGTAGCAAATATGTGTATATATATATGATGTAAAAATGTATATATCGAAATTAATTATAATTAATTAAATTAACAATACATTAAATAAAAATGTATATATTATTTTGTTAGTTGAGACACTTTGATCCGTTTATTAAACTATTAAACTCTAAGTCAAGACAAATTGAGACAAGACTACTAACGCTGTTTCAAACAGCGTGTTATCTAAAATCACTGGCTATTAACTGTTTAAATCAGTGGCTCTCGCTCCTAGCTATTAATCTGTGCATTTTCGTTTCGCTGAAACATTAACACAAATATTAATAGAGAAACCATCGATGTTTACGCAAAAGGAAGTTAAAAATATAGAGATATATAGTTAAAAAGTCTAAAATAAAAAGTATCCAAAGTTGAAAAGGAAGAACAGACATGGAGCTTTTAATTTTTCGTAATGAAACTCGTAGGATGCCAGAGTTGCGCGAAAAAGTAATCCGCGATTAACGCATGAATTTTCTCCAATAATCTTTAATCGCAATTGACGACCACGTTCCAACTTTAGTTGTTCAATAACGGTTAAATTCCTATTTTAGTTAGCCGCGACGAACGATTAAATACCTCTTAAATCGTCAATTGCGATTTAGGATTAAATTCTTACTTTAATTGATCAGATTCCTTTCAATTTTAATCCGTCGAATATCTCATTTATTGATTAATCGCTGAAATTTTCTTTGTAGTGAAATTAGCATAATTAGCAATAAATTTTGAAGGTGTTCAGAATAAGTTAATTGGAATTCCAGCCAGTTTCATTAAATGAAAGATTAAACATCTTTAATTCAAAAGCATTGACGTATTATTCAAATTTCAAACTGTGCCTTCAATTCAACACCAGAACTACCAAAGTGGTCAAGCCGACCAATTTACAATTTTTAGACATTTGTTAGACATTCTACAGGCGTAAAACAGTGTGTTTTTAAAGATTTAGATAATTTCTCGTAAAATATATAAATGAAATCTCCATTGTACTTTTAAATGACTTCAATGTTCTGCAATTCTGATGGAAATTTCATTCTTTAATCGTCGGTAGTTGAATGAAATTATAATATCAAATTCGATCATGTAATAACTGACAATCGATCGCCAATTTTTCAGCGATTAACATTGTTAATTGACAATTAATCAGCCCGACACTCTGCAGAATACTTACGAAGAATAATGGATACATCTCGCGTATGTGTCCACGATTATCAATCATTGGATCGCAAATGGAAATCCGAAACCAACGGCGATCTGTCCATTCCTGATGCAAATGAACGAAGTTATCCGAGCGAGGGCACTAACGTTGAACCGGCCGATGCGTAATCGTAATAACGAAAACGTTGTTACCTCGTCGCCGAGTTGTCAAGGCTCGGGGTCGATCGTTGGTCGAGGAACAAGGGAACACGATAATGATTAACAAAGGCTCGTTATTAGCCTGGAGCTGTACGCGAAACGAAGTTAGCCGAGGCACGGCAACACAAAGGCTCCAACTAAAACGCGGAGAGATATTGTTTTTCGTAGTTTGAATGCGATCATGCCGCGATAATCGCGTTCTTTTTTTTTTGTTTCTTTTTTTCTTTTTACCGAGATGTAGAAGAGCCTGCGCGGGATGTTCCGGGCATTTCGTTCTTCGTTGTTTTTGATAAGGATCGCCTCTTTTGCCGATTCAATTTCGAATGGTTGTTTCGTGGGTGGTAGAGGATTTAAAGGTCAAGAATAGAATCGGAAGTTGGTAGCTTGCGATTGTCGTGTCGCGTTAAGTTTACCAAGCCATCGGCAACAACCGTTTGGCTTGCAACGCAAGAAATTTCCCCTTTTGATCCAGCTTTCTAACAGTTTAGATTTAAGATTGTGTTGTTCGTTTTTCGCAATTTTTATTCGACACGTGATTGTTCGCGTTGGTTTGTTTTACGCAAACCGACGACATGTACGTACATTTCGATGACAGACTGTAACGATCTCTGCGCGTTCATTATCTGTGACTATCGGAGGATACTTGCGTGGCGATCTGGATCGATTATAGATCAAACAAAAATTTTCGATGGGAGATTGAGGAAGCCTCCTCGAAGGTTTTTGGGGGAAAATAGTCGACGTTTTGTTTAAATAAATTCGGGAACTTTCCCAGAGAGAATGCCACTTGGCCCCATGGTAATGTTGTACGTTTACGCATAACTTTCGAGTAGTCCGATTCTCCATTTCTAAGACGCCAGCTCCAAGTCTTATTGTTAGATCTCCTCTCGATCATTAAATGTCATTAATCATCGCTCCAAGTTTTTGAACAATGACCGAGAATTGTTTAATACATTGAGTGCTGCGCATTTGACCAAATTTGCACGACGAACAAAGTCTCTGCTTTGTGCTTTAACTTACTCGTTATTTTTCTACATTTTCAATACGAATCAAGTTACTTTTCTGTTATATATTATCTAGTTTCAGCGTTTATTGTAACAATAAATCAATCTCAAGCTGTCGAAAAAGCTGAAAAATATGTAATTTCTGGTATTTACTTGGTGTTTTCGGATAGCTCGTACAAAATTGCCTCAGCACGTATTTATGTACGTATTTGTTACAATTTCTTTCCTTTGTAATTAAGTATAATTGAGTGTTGCGAGTGCTGTCATTAAAATAGTACGACACGCCACGATAGTACTATTTATTCACTGATAAATAAATTACCCTTTTCTTATTATTGTAATCTTCTAACAGCTGTTTAAATTACGTTTAAACGATACCACATAAATTTCAATTAGAAAAATTGATCGTAGAAGTTCCACTTCGCATTTATCGCACTTATCGTACCTGCAAGCAATTACTCGCGGCATCAGTTCGCGTTATCTTCCCCAGTTACTTCGTCGATGTTTGCTCTTGTCCGTCCCAATTTTTCCATTCGAATCTTTCTTTTTTTCTTCCTCTTCCAATTTTCATATCTAAATCAACAAACGTTTAATCAGCGAGAAGGGATCGGAAGCAGAGCGAGACACGATCGCGGCGGCGGCCCATCAAATCCTCGGCCGCAATTAACGTTAGTGCACCGCCGTGAATTTTCGTCACGAACTTCGCCCCGGATCACAAATACAGGCCAATACGCCTGGCGAAGTCTGGTTAAGCCAGGATTTTACTACTTTGCTAGACCTCTCTGGCGCGGAACTTCGTTCTGCAGGGTTGGTCTCGAGTGAATTACGAACAGCAGCAGCAGCAGCAGCAGCAGCAGCGCCTCGTTTGTTTATTCTCATTGTGTCCATTAATTCAGTCGTCGAGCACGGCTCGCTGAGCCGATAAATTGTCGTTGCACAGTTTCCCGAGGACTTCGTTCGAATCGGTGAGCGATTATCAGTCTTCTTACGGATCGCGTTATCACGATGCCGCGCCTTTGTTCGCTTCACGGCGCGCAAACAGCTTCGACTCGCACCACACGGAGAATTGGAAGACTCTCGAGGAGGTGAAAAAGGAAAAGAGAGGGAGAGAGAGGGAGAAAAAAAAAGGAGAAAACGTTGAAGATAGAATCGCATTAATTATTTTTAAGCCGCGTCCGACCGTTGGTTTAATTAAAGATGCGACCTTAACTCGAGCCTTGGAAACGCAGGGCACGATCTACCGAGCTCTCACACTGCACTTCACGTACAGTATATCTTTAGTGGGGAAATTTCCGTGTCCTTTGTCGTTTATCCCGGCCGATTGGTCGTGGCCCGATCGTTCGCTGATCCAGTCGCTCGTGCGATAATTAACCGGTTAGGTCGAACTGTCGATTATGGTCAAGCTGACGCTTACAATCGACCACTGGGTACATTGAGATCGATAGTTCAACGATTCTTCTTCTTCTTTTTTCCTTTTTTTTTTTGCATTTACCTATCTATCGCGAGATAAATTTCATCTCTACGGAATATATCAGGTGGAAGTGATGTAGCACTTTACATTTACAGGTTGTAAATTACAGCGTCAAGACTCGTTCCCAGGATTATTTCCGAATGAATTCTTTTCGTCGCGGTAAATTATAAGTGTGTAGGCCAAAGGTGAAGATCCAATAACAATGAAATATCGTCGATAATTTAAACTGTTACAAATTTGCGAGAAAGAATCGTATATCTTAGTCATCATATATAAAGTTTACTTTTATAGCGCCGAATTCGTTTCTTTCAAAGATGATTTTTTACATCGTGTTACGGTGGGAAAGTATGCTTCTTTTTCCGAAAATTATAAAAGGACATTGACAAATATTTTTCACGACCATCGTCACTTTGAAAATTGAAGTCTTCCCTTTGCAACGGCTTCTTAATCGTATAGTAGGAGATTTCAGTCATCGAGATGACGAAGAAAAAAATCTTTTTCCCCGTTTTTACAGATGTTTAAATTTTGACAGTTTTCGAGATTATTTTTTTTCCACTCCCTATATGATGTAAAATCATTTAAAAAAAAAAAAAAAAACAAACAAACTGAAGACTGTAAAAGCAAAGGCAAGATGAGACCAAGTGGATTGTCGTGTATAATTTTCTTTCACAAAGTTATTTTCTTACATTTAAATATTTTATATGATTAATTGTAGATCAACAACTATTTCATTTCTTCTCACATTACGTAGAAATTAATTAATCACGAGAGAAACGAAAAGGGCGTTTTTGTCCTTCGAAAAATAGGCTCATTGCCGCGCACATTGGAAAGTTGCAGTCCATTACACAGTTGGTTAATTGAATTAATTTTGCGACACGATATCATCATCACCGTGGGCGGGTAGTACGGAGGAAGAACACGAAAGCGCTCGACCTTCGATGGCACTTTTCAACGTGGTTAATTTCCACGGTGAAGAAACCGTAGCTCGATACATATAACGTACTATCATTCGTGACAACGAATAATCCTTGTCACCTTTGTCGAGACTCGAGATCGATATCGTGTCTCGTGCCGATGCGCGTTCGATGCATAATTGATTATGGAACGTCTTCGCGGCTAAGTCGAGCGAGACGTGATGCACGATATTTCGTGCGAGTCGGCCCTCCCTCCCAGCCCCGCCGTTTGCCGCGCGAACGCGATAAAGCAAAATTGCCGGCTGACCCAGATTACCTGTCTTCCTCTCGAAATAATTAGAAGATCATCGGCTAGAGTTATTTCTCGTATGAAATTTGATAAAAGCGCCAACGAGCCGGAGCGCACGACGCCCGATCGATTAAAAATATTTCCCGCGACCGCCATTGCGTTTAAAAACGAACGGTCGAACGGTGATTTAAAAATCTGGGGTAATCGAGTTATTCAGATTCCGTTTGTTCGATATCGAACGGTGATTGACGTTTCCTTTATAAAGCGCGATTTATGACTCTGAATTGCTGGTGGCGGTTCGGTTCGTGATTTTCACTGTTGCGTTTTAATACCTGCCTTTGATAAAATATTTCTTTTTTATCTATGAAATGTTACTAGTGATTACCGAGAGTCATTTAATCCGTTGATTGCCATACGAGGATCGAATGAATTAATAATCGCACTTTAAATTGACCCTTTCACGCTCCACGCTGTGTGTAATGTACATGCATGCATTCGCTTTCTGTAAAACTGGTCTCGATTCTTATTTTTCAATACAATATTTTCTTAAAGATACAGTCATTCAAAATGTTCGTCTTAACGTCGCTAATTTTGTACCATTAAGCGCGTCATGTATAATTTACTTTTAATTCTTTTACTCACAGAAATAAGGATTGCACATTGCGTGTAACTTGTCGAATGGTACAACTCGGCGTAATGACTGTTAATCAAATCTCGTTTGCAATGCTTGAACATATCATTGCTCGTCCGAGTTGTTCAATCAAACTCTTTCAGCCTGTACATACGCTTATTAGGGAACACACCGAAGTGCAAATCACCGATTTTGATGCGAAAAATCTTTTGTTTAAACAATTCAAAGAATCGTATTTCTCATGTGTCTTTTCCAAGCAAATGTCAAACAATTTTCTCGAATATTTGTTTGTGAAAATTCAAACGCAAATTATGGATAAAATGGAATCTTGATTTTTTCGTTATAAAAATCTTCGCAATTAATAATCTTAGCAATTAATCTTTTTTCTTCTGTTGCAGGTGAGTATCCTTTCGAACGATCCAACGACGCTTTTCCACGACACATCGCGAAGGTTATTCGTGAGTATCCGACTCTCGTTTGTTTCAATTTCCAACGAGCCGAGAGGTTCGTCAAATTTTTTCCCCAAAATTTTGTCTACCGTCAAACCTAACGTGATTTCGCGCCCTGTTATCGATCGGTTCTCCTGCAACACGTGTAAAGGCCGAACGCGATAATAACGGGAACTGAATTCGCGGCTAACGACGTTAATGAACGTATCCAGCGTTTTGGCCACGCCCTTGTATCGACGGATCTCTGCCCTCCTGTCGATCTCGCGAGCCGGAAACGCGCGCGTGCCCTAATGACGCACCGCGTGATCGATGAATTCGTTTCGCTGTCCTTGAACACCTATCTCGTTGCGCAATCTCGCGTTACGTGCGCGAATCTTTGTTGAAATTAACAAGGCGCGGTACCGAAATGATCGATTCGCCGGGAGAAACCCGACAAACCTCTCTCGATCGTTCGAAAATTACAATCGCGATATACGCACATTGGCTGGCTGGGTCAGGATATTTGCTGAAAATGGACGAACGTTGTATCTAGGGCAGTCCTCACTGTCCTTTTTTTGTTTTTTTGACGTATTATACCTCGGACTAGATATTCGAATTTTAACCCTTTGCCCTCGAAAACTTTTTTCACGTGTATTGTCATCTCTCAGCAATTTATTTACGAAGCGTCGCTTCAAATAAAACGATACACACAGCGTTATCAGAAATAATCATTCAAATGGTGTTTAACACGAAACTTTGTCGATTGTGTCTTTCTAACGTGCGATGTTTAAATTTAAATTTAAAGCAGAGTCAATGATACATAGTTTCAGCGTCCAGAGAAAACAATACCTTCCGCCATTTTTAAACTTTCGTAAGAAGCAACAAGAAGTCCAGCTTGTGTAAATTATCAACTGTCAATTGGCAGTCTTCAGAAATTTCTTCTTTTGAAATATTTTTGTCAGCTTCAAATGTCTTCATACGTTACACACATCGCATCATACAACACCAAATGCACGTTCGTTATAACCATCAGCAAATTATGAAAGGAGGAAGTCCGAGTTGTTAGCTAAATTTAAGTGCGATGTCCTCTCAGAAGGGATAATAAAGGATTAAAAAAGTGATTGTCTCCGTGTAAATGGAATTTAACGACAAAAAAGCGTTGTTCGCTGTCAACTGGATAATTTCGTTAGTAGGTTTTAGGTTTGACAACAAGTCCAACGTTAGAACGAAGCAGAGTTAGTGTATACAGTAACGCAAAATCGTTTAATTACCCGCCTTCGGTATTTAAAAGAATTTCGGTAGAAATTAAGCAAATTTACAGAGTGCTTTGTTGGAAGCTAGAAGTGGCTTTTGTCAGCTCTGCGCAAGTATTCCTAATTATTTAAAAGAGAAGACTTTGACGCTTTTTTTTCTCTGTCGCATTATTCAGTTTATTTTTGCGCCACGGAGTAATCAAATCGGAATATTCATAGATGACAGTGCAGTGAGCGCACAGAGACGAAGGTTCACTGCGAAAAATACGTCAACGTGTTTCGAGAGTTGAAAGAAATATATATCACAATTCTTGCAAGAGATATAAGATTTAATTTGTTTAGACGCGTGATGAAATTGCTTGAAAATAAACACTTGTACGGTATCATGAACGTTAAATCATTGTATTCATTAACTCGCATGTTTTTCTTTCTTTTTTGTTTCCTTTATTACGAAGAAAAGGATAAATCAAACACATCAGTATAAATATCCTATCGACAGTCTATTACGTGATATCGAGTTGTTTTGAAAAATGAGCGTATCGGTGTATTTTCTTTAATAATTTCTTACTTCAAATTCGTTCGGGCGTGATTAGACGTATGGAACATCGTCGAGATTGAATACCACTCGGTTGACGCTTCATCGCGATGGAATTCTAATTAAGTTTATGCGTACGAGTGATGTGTGGATAGCAATACGAGTTACCAGATCGCTAGAGATATTTGAAGAAACTGTCTTAAGAGGTTCGCAACGTTCGTTATTAGTTTAACAAACTTGATAAAGTGTTTCGTTATCAATGTACACACCACGCAGAGTTGTAAGTTTAAATGCGGGATTTGAAGAATACTTGACTTGTTTTTGTTTCGAAGGATTCCGTCAGGTGGATGTACGTGCGTCTCCTCGATTGATAACTGTAAGCTCGAAATTGAAAAAATGAGTTTACTGTGGAAACAATAGTACAGATACCAATTACAGCTTCATCGTTTCATTTACCAATTTAACTTGTTTATACGTTATCTTGCGTTAATAAAAAATACGAGTCAATTTATTTTGCAAATAAATTGTGACACTTGATAAGCTTTGTCGTAAAGAAATAAAATCGTTTATCGTCAATTTATAATATTTTTCATTTCCTTACGATAAAGCTATATTCTGTTCTTAATTTATTACAGAGTAATTTATTAAGTATTCTGTTTTTAATTTATTACAAAGTGTCACATCAAAGTCGAATTTTTGCAATATTAAAAAAAGGAAGTTGACTCACTTGTTGACCAAGGGGCACGTACGATACATTGTTCTTTCGCTGGTCACTATGTTGAATCGTTACATTAACAAGTGGTTTTACTTCAAGAATTACGTAGACCTTTTATATTGATAATTCTGAATTTTTACGACGGGCGTCACATTTGGTTAACAAAAATATGATAAAAGTATAAATAGAGAAATGAAAATATCTGTCGACACTGGAACAACTGTATAAATCATTCTAATCCAAATGATAATTAAAATACATTATACAGTCACAGAGGGACATTAATTTTATCCGTATGTTTTAACCACTTGTAGAAAACGAAACCATTGTCACATTGACGGGTTCGAGCGTTATAGCGTTAAAATGACAGAATCTTACAGTTATTTGTAAAACTCCTGTAATGGCAGTTACAAAAAGTAATACACGTTTCTTACGCGCAACACTATCACTTCAAACATTCCGGAACCCAGGAAGTGGTGAACTCTCGGCAATGTTTTTACATTCGTAGCAAATGACCCTTGATTTATAGCCCATCTTTCACAGCGTGGTAAATAATCGACGTCGCTTCCGGTACGCTCTCGTGCAAACTTCCCCCTCAGAATCGCGCAATTGAATCTCGCCCGATCACGAGGAATCGATCGCGTTGCTCTCGGCGCGACACTAGAGGCCGAACCGTCAATAACGGCACGCGTCCCACGAGTCCTTCCGGTCGGGCTGTCGGTCTAATGAAATTCTCGAAAGCCTCGACCTCTTTCAGCCGTCGATCACCGCCGCTGTCGCGGTTTATTCAACGCTATATTTGATAAATACCCGCGCGAGAATCGAGCGTTATCGATAGAAAAATACCACCGGTGAATAGAGCCGATCGGATCTGCGGAATTCTTCGCGAATCCTTTCTTTTCTTTTCTTTTCTTTTTTTTTCCTTCTTTTTTTCCCTTCTCTCGGCGACGTTCGACAGAGTTCCACCGTGGCTCGTGGCTTCCATGACATTTCGTTAGTCGCTGTTAATGGCACGATGGTTTCTCGCGATCGAGAGGCGCGCGATCGACGCACAAAGACCACCATTGTACGGCGTTATCGATCAATCAGGATCGTCGTGTTGCACGAGGTGCTCTTTGAGTGTCACGGGTATCGCGCGACTTCAAAGGTAGTAATTTACCCGGTCGTTGGAACGAATAATTCGATGAGCTTGACGACTATTTAATTACGACTCTCGGCGTGACACGATTCTAGCTGTCGATAGTCGAGCGTTAACGACGACTGTTGGGGAAAATACTGGGGGGAGGGGGTTTAGAAGTGCTCTCTCGCAGGAGGATATCGATCGGGTCGGACGCGCGACTTATAACTCGAGCCACGGAATTTATAAAATTCCGGAATCCAGCCAATTCTCTCTACAACCTTCGACAAATTATTCTCAACAGAACGACAGTTGTTACGAGAGGTTTCGCGGCGTCTGAAATTGCCCGAAGATCGTTTTCTGTGTCGGAGTGAAATTCCGCTTGTACTCTCATTGGAAGATGAACCGTTGTTGGAACTGGTCGTTAATTTTTTAGATTACCCGCAAGTGCACTGTTTTCTTGGATAAGAAATCGAAACTGTCTCGACGAGAACGCGAGGCTTCAAGGAACTGTTTCAACCCATCGTTCGTTTTTAAACAAACGACGCGCGTGATCCGAAGCGTATCCTTGAGACGAGAATCGATGAAATTTCGCAGGCAAATGTTCGTTTTATTAATCGTTTTATTCATCGCTCGAGTACAATTTCCTGGAGAGTTTACTTTTCCTTTACGCTTACGTCACGCTTCCAGCAGATCAACAATATCCCCCGTAGTTTTCACAGTTATATAAATGGATTCGATCGATCGCAGCTGGTTCCGACGCTAATTAAAATTCCGTCTCGACAAACACCGTTCGTTTGTACAAACGAGGGCCCGCTTCTAAATTCTGAAGTTCTACTTGTAGAACGCTAAAAGAAGAAACTTCATTCGACAGTTACTAATAAACTGGATCGTTTGAATTGCACGCTCGTCGTGCGGTGCTCGAGGATCTCGCGACGAGATGGCCGTGTATTTTCTCCTACTCTTCAGAAATCTGGAACTCGTAAAAGTTGAACAATGTTTGTACGACGGGGGTGGAGGGACGACGTCGAATGAAATTTAGCTTTTTCGGAGTTTCCTCGAAAGATCGTCGAGTCGGTTCGCGGTTAATCTCGGCCTCGGTTAATAGCGAGTGGTTCCTCGAGCGGTTGCCAAATTACGCGGTGCGTGCGCGACGTGTGGTAATCTGATTTATAGATCAGAAATTGGGCGAGGCGTCCGGATCAATACCTTTTCTCCGCCGTGTCCGTTGGTACGTAAGATTCCCTCGAAGGTCGGCGAGAGTTTCTCGTGACTTCAGAAAGTGGGGGAAACGCGTGTTTGTAGCGTGTCTTTAAAAATTGTCATACGAACTGAGCCGAGAGAGAGAGGGAGATTCTGATGAAAATTCCCTCGGAGATTTTTGTTATTCTTGGGAAAGTGGATTCGAGGCGAAGTGTCAGACACGTGTGTGTATTCGTTAGATTTTGAAATCGGATTTTCTGCAGAATAACCTACTCTGTCGGGGATTGAAGTAATTTCTGTGTATAGAACGGTCTACGGACGTAGATGAGCACAGGAAGTGAAGATTTCCAATATTTTGTCGTTCGAAACGTTTCCACTTTGTGTGTGTTATTTTTTTTTTTTTTTTTCCATAAAAAAACTTCCATCTCTGAGCAAAGCTCCAAGTGCATTATAGTAATTTTCGCGTCCAATTTTCTCGAAAACGAGGTCCTCGTTCTCGATTTGTAAAATCTCCCTCGATTTTCTGCCATTATTTTTCCAACGCTCTGCCACGTACATCCTCACAATAGGATTCCGATTCAACTCATTTTTTTTTTTTTTTTTTTTAAGAAAAGAACGTAAAATGCCGATCAATTCTCCGTTGTTCTATTATTCACGCCAGATAACGAGCGCCTCGATAACTCGTCCCAGAAGTCTCGCCGTATTTGTACACTCGACTTGCTCGAGACTCGAGCGGAGAACAATGTACAGTGGTGCTAAATGACCGAGGAACTCTCGATCGTTTCGAGACTCCACATCTCGACTAGCGCTAGCATCTTTACCCGAGTGTGTGAGATACTCGGAGATCCGGGTAGATACACCCGGATAGAACGAAATTACGGCCGTCTCGCGAGATAATTGAAGCTGGAGTTATTACTACTCGACTCGTCCAACACATCCGGATGCTCGATATAATTTTGTCCGACGTTTCGAGCAATTTATGGTTTTGCGACAAATATACTTGAACGAATTGTAATTTGTGTCCCATTAGAATGGCAGAGAATCGGAATAAGAAAAAACATAGCCAAGATCAGCGAAATTTGTGAAAAGAATAATTGTGTGTACCAGCTCTGAAAGAATTTTAATTTTAATAACTGAAAATATTGTGGACGAGTCCTATTTTTATATACGTAAAGACAAAGTAATTGCTTCGTTGTTTCGTTACTCGTCACTAAAATAAAAATTATATTGCAATTTTTAATAAATAAAATAACATTTGAACAATCCGAGCGGAAATAATAGATGCGTGGTGTCTCAACTATCTCGCGAGATAATTTTTGTTTACACACACCAGGGTATCTCACAAGTAACTCTAGACCCGTTTAGCGCCGCGAAAAATTCCGATTTCGAACGCCGTTCGCATGCAATGTGCACCGCTGTATAGTTATTATTCATCGTTGCGAATCCTCGATGCATTCGCAATGAGCGACGATGTGACTCACCGTTCGATGTAATAACCATACCATTATACTCTGTAGTCTTCGCGACTTCTTTGATCTCGAGTCGCTCTTAGGAATTTCGAAACTGTTCCGCGTGATTTACCGGGGATAATTTTAGTTTGAGCAAGGTATCCTTCGACTTTGATAAACTTCTTTAGGCAGTTCGATTCTAGAGAACGAACGGATATCTCGGGCATTTCCACGGATTTCCGTATTTTTAATAATAACAATATTTGACACCAAATGACAATGAAAATAAATTGTGAGCGATTTTTGACGATTGATGATTCATATATATATTGAATTTATTTTTCCTAAAAGAGACGAGCTTTCTTCTTAACAATCTTAAATGACAGACCACAGAGGTCTACATTTTAGGAATGCAAATTTAAAAGAAAGAGAACACGGATTTGTCCTGGCACGCCGAACGAATTTCTTAATTCAATAGTTTCGGGATTAAACAGTTCATTTTCAACGATCTCCAGTCATTAACTCGGGCCGAAAATGCACTCGAATAAATCTCTCGACGTTGCGAAAGCCACTCTCGGCACCCTGCCAGGACGTTGTACCGGCCTCTCTTCCTGTTCGCCAAGACTCACTGCTTCCAACAGCCACAAAGCTGCCTTCAATGCGTGATTAACCTTGATCTTCTCCAATTCTACGTAGTTCCATCGATTTCAACCACGCGCGCGCGTCTCTCGCGAAATATCCACAGAATCTCCTCCAGCCTTTTCAACGAGAAATCGGTCTGAAACTGGCGTGGTATCACGTCGCGGGAAACATTTCTGACCTGGAGGACGCGTTCGAGCACCGTTTCTTTCTCCGCGTGTGCTCGAGAGAACGAGTTTTGCCGCGTTCCACGCTTTTTCTCCATCCTGGCTTCTTCTGCCCGTGCACTAACGATTTACGCGGAATTCGCCCGCGAGCCCAGGTGGCGCGGTTTCGCATCGCCTCGCCTCGCGGATCTACGCCGATCGAACGATTTCCCTCGAGCCGCTTTTTCCTCCGCCGACGCCTCGTCTCGTTGAAATTCCACGGGAATTCACGCTGCGCTCGGCCTCCAACGACCTCCCGAATCGCTCGATTTCGATAAATTCCGAAATGCCGACAGTAGCAGCGGCTTCTCGCGAATTTTTGCTGCTTGCGTCTTGCTTGTAGACTTTGTCGTTTTTCTAGATTCTCCATTGGCACGTCTACGTTTTTCTCGGTCGTTTGAAATTTCTTGTCCGGAGACGTGAGGAATTTTCTCGTTTTCTGAGATCCAGCGAGAATACGTGTAAAAAATGTATTTTTTAGCTACTTGATAGAGGAATAATTCAGGTCAGAAATTTAAAATCAATTCGTCGATCTTTTACAATCTCACGTTCATCGAAAACTCATGTCCACAGGAAAAAAAAGAAGAAGAAGAACTGCATGACTTGTATGTTTCGTCCAGTACGATTCGCTTCACTGAAAGGCCCAGAAGCAACTGTTCCGACTAGGAAATGAAGACGACTTTTTTGTCATAAAATTTTATCAATACGCAAACATTTGAATCGATAGCTTAGTACCAGACAACGCCACTCCTACTCGAGGTCTATCCCACGCCCCCTCACGAGTCACGTGACCCAAATCGACCAATCGTTAATTTTCGTTGCATCAGCGTTGCACCTAAAGAGGTCCGATTTTTTGGGTTACTCCCACTAAAATCACTTTCAGTGATAGAAAACAAAAAAGAAACGAAAGATCCTCTCTCTTTTTTTATAACGGGACAAACTAACCAACGATACGGTTAATGCGAGGAGCAGCGTGTGTTGGTTCGTTGAGCTCCCGGAGAAAGAATTCAAATGTCAATTCCGCGAAGTTGCTGAAATTACTGCTGGCCCCATGGGTAATTCGTACTCTCTCGGACGGCCGAATATTTTCAACGGCTCGAATTTTTCATAAAAGCGAATGAGAGAGTGTTACACTGTGCTGAGCCGAACAGCTCGTTCTCGAATTTGGTTCGCGTACCTACGCGTTTTATATGGTTGGAAGTTGTATTATGAGGATTCAACCTGTTTTTCTTCTCTCTCTCTCTCTCTCTCTCTCTCTCTCTCTCTCTCTCTCTCTCTCTCTGCTTAAATTGCTCTAATTGGATAGGTCGTGGACTCTGCCTCGTGTACGTGTCCTCACACACACACACGCGCGCGCGCGCTGCACAGGTGCGTGTGGATGTCTCGAATCGATAGTACTTTGTGTAATACATCGTAACTAAAACTGCAAGCGTTTCAGGTTACTGGAAAATCGGCTGAGAACACCGTTTGAAACGTCTCGGTATCAATTTGATATCAATCGCACGACTGTGTATTTAATATCTCCTTTTTTTTATCACTGAAAGTGATTTTAGCGGAGGTGACGCAGAAAATCTGGCCTCTTCAGGTGCGACGCTGATGCAACGAAAATTAGCGATTGGTTGGTTTGGGTCACGTGATTCGCGAGGGGGCGTGGGGTAGACCTCGAGTAGGAGTGGCGTTGTCTGGTTCTTTGCGATCTGCGCCTGTAATTTCGTCAGAACAGTTACTTCTGGGCCTTTCAGTGAGACGAATCGTACTGAGGTACAAGTCGTGCAGTTTTTAAAGGTCTTTCTATTTGAATACAGTGAGCGAAACGAGCTCGTTTGATTTCCCGTGTGTTGTAAAGTGAATCGAGAGTCACATACATCTCGTATCCACATCCCCTTGATGTTCATGAAAATTCTCCTTCAGCGAGTCCTCTCTTACGTGAAAATAGGGAACTCTCTTTTAACGAGGCTTTGCTGCCGTTTGCACAGCCTCTATGTATTCAGTTGTTCTCCACCCACTGCTGGCGCACGTTGCCAACCGTGTTCGACTGTGATACGAACTTTTAGCAATTTTTGGCGTCGAAGTTTGTTCTTTTGTTTAGACAGTTGGAGCAGGGAACGTAATGGGTGAACAGTGGTACTAAAATTTAATCACGTTGCGTATGTATATTACATACGCATGTAAGATTGGTTCGTAGTAGATTTACTCTCAAACCTTGGTGTAATAAATGGACAAGTATGACGAGTAACTGACGTGTTTGGTTAAAAAACAACCGGCGCAATGTCCAGTCGCTGTTTGAAATAAATGTGTATTTTATTATTAGATACGTATCGAAAACCCGGTGCGAAAACCCGGATTTTTTACTCGTGCCTGCTAATGCGTTCTTATATAGATCCTTCGAGCAGAAGAACTAAATTAAATCATTTAAAAGACCACCGTGAAGCAGATGAAAGAATAATGGATTAACCAAATGGATCTTTCTCTGTATTCGTTGACTTTCGATTATCCGACTGTTCCCTACAATAGCAGAGTGTTTCACAAGATTGCGTCAGAGTAGGGAAGAGAAGTTTGGAGAAAGGAGAATCCGTTGTTGAGTCGACTGACAGATAATTACTTACGGGCAAATTAATATGGACAAACGTAATATTCCCGTCGCGGAATTAGCCGAAAACAGGCAAAGACTAACGTCTGACCTTCGAACCGTTAATTGGACCGTAACAATGAGCCTTTCAGTACAACGAATGATTATAAACTCGCGCCTGAAACTCGACCCATTTCGACATGTTGGCTGCGATTGAATCGCGAGTTGTCGCGAGATTTGTTTCGTAAAAAAAAGAAGCTTATTTTTCGCTCAACTTGCGCTCGTCGGACGCATCGAATCGCGTGCAAACGTCGCGCCGTAGTACGCTGTAGTCTCTCGCTTTGCGTCGATACACGCTCTATACACGCGTTCTAATTGCAAAAGCATCCTGCCGCGTCGTATTAACACTCGTACGGGACTCGTTTCACGGATTCTCTTCGAACGACTCGCCTAAGCGCGCTTTGATCAGCCTAACAGGTCGGGGTATTTCGTGGATATCGTGTGCCGTTTGTTATATAACTCTCTCAGTGGAAAGAAAAAAGAAAGAATTCGCGTGGACTCGGTGTGTATGCTCGACGTTCGCTCGTAATTTCGTTTTTCTGTGCGAAGGCAAGTCCCGGCAACGATAATTCGTCAAGGATCGATCGTGAACCCGGCGCGGTGGATAAAAACGACGGTGGGTCGAGTGGTGAATCGAGAACCGGTTTGCGGAACGGGCCAGCACGTGCCTGATGACGAGGCGTGTTCGTTTCTTCTCTAAGGGAACCTTCCCAATTTATTCCAACTTCTCGTTTCGTTCCAACACGCGATAGACTGGACTCGATGCATGCGCGAGCGTGTGTCCTTCTCGTTTCTGTACCCTGGTCGCGCAAGGTGAACCGAAGGAGGAGAAGAAGATGGACGAAGAAAGAGCTTTTCTCCTTCATCTTTTTCTTCTTTCTCTTCTTCATGTTGGAACTGTGTGGCTTGAGCTGCGGGGGCGAGACGGTACACCCACGTCGTTACACGACTCGTTCGTCTCCTTACGTCGTACATTATGCCCTTTCGTGCTGCCTCTATCGCAGCGTTTGCGTCCAGGCGAAGATGAAAGCTCGGTGAAGTAAATCGAGATGAAAGGGAGGAGATCCCTGAGGTCTATCGAGTAAAGATTGCGTGGGAAAGAGGAAGCGGAAATGTTTTTGCAGACGTACTTCATTTATCGAGAGACGCATTATCTTTTACGAGGAGAATTATCGTTTGAAACAGAATCGTCGCGATTGTGTATTCTTGGAGAACTGTCTACATTCACGTGGAAATTGAGAGAGTTCTTTGGGAACTAGTCGTGTGGTGTCGGTAAATCGGTAAGGAAATTCCCTGTAATATTCTGCATTTGGATCGACATTGCCCGACGTAGGTAACTCAACCGTTATTCGCAATAGGTAACTGAGTCGTGCAACTTAGTAGCAGTGGGTAAAGCAGAATTTCTCAAATTGCGGTACCAACAATCAAGAAATCGCCGGTGAGAATTAATCGTTATTACGCGGAGGTATAAATAGTCGGGCTACCTCGTTTTACCACTCGCTGCATTTTCATCATTCGCAGTCGCGTGTACCATGCAAGTACCGTTTATCTTTTACTCCGTGTGTGTACACGTGTGTAACAGAATTACCCGCCTCGCTGACTCCGCCATTAATACCAAAATATCAAACTTGCAGTGCCTCTCTTCTCCCGTGAATATGCACCGAGAATATGCACCGATGACCTCAATTCGTTTCTGCCAGCTTGCGCAATAGCGTCTCTTCTTCATTATGCACAATTCACGTCAACGAGCTAATTAACTGCAATTAACGAGCGTCTGACCTCGAGTTTTCTGGAAGATTCCCCATTTTTCTCCCCCTATGTCGATTGTTCTCTCTTCCTCTCTTATCGTTCATTTCTCCCGTTATTTTTCTCATTTTCCATCTCTGGCCCCGCTCGTTTCTCAATTCCTGTCGTTTCCGCGCCGCGGATCCGACGTATTTCAAGAAAATTAACAGCCGGCCGCGTTTTCCAGCCCACGTCGATCTCGTTAGCGGCTCGACCAGCTATCGCGGGGATATTAATGGTATTAAAATTGTGCACGTAACCGCGATTCGTTAGTCATTCCCACGACCACGGCCCCTTTGTCGAGGACTCGCGAGTCTCTGTTTCGTCTCCAGTTCCTCTCCAGTCCCGCAATTGTGCCCGCACGGCTCCTCTCTTTATTATTCCGCGAAACTCCGCTGTCTCTCCTTGAAACTCGTGACGCAGTGCAAGTTGCACAGCCACGTACCAGGAGACGCATCGTTCGCCGCCGTGCTATCGGGGGATTTCCTATCAGCCGATTCGCGTATGCCGAGAGTCTGTTTTCTTTTTTCTTCTTTTCTTCTTTTGCCGCGTCGAGCCTCGACATTGCGAAATTAAAACAGCCTAGCTGCGCATGTAATTTCGCCTCCCCTCGTTATTCAACACATCGTCAATTTTCCTGATTTACCAGGCCGGCTGTTTATCGACTCTGCGCGCCGTGCGTTTCGAATTATCCGACCATTACACGCTCCGCGTATTTGCACGAGCGTGCTCGAGTGTTTGCGAGTTTCGTTATAAATCGCGCGAGCGATTGGAACGTATCCAGAGAGATCGTGTTTAGAGTTTTCGTTGCCGAGGATTCTTGGAAGGGAGAAAGTGGAATCGTGGAAAGGAAAGTACTTGGATCGCCTCCGGTTAATTAATTCTTTAATTTCGTATCCACTCGAGGAGCTGTTTGCTACTCAACAGGATCTAAATCTATGTAATCCACACGAGACAGATCTTTTGGATTGGACAAAAATTGGGGGATATTTCGAAACGAATATGAAGTCATAAAAAAAGAAGCACTTGATTTTTTTCAAACGACCAGTTGCTTTTCTGGTGTTCTTGTTTCATAAAAAAAAACTCAAACTCTTCTTTTTTTTTATCGCTTAAACATTCATGTTCATTCTGAAATATCCCCTAATTTTTGTGTATTTACATATCGTGCTATTAGTCGATTATATTATCACTGAAAATGATTTTAGCAGCGGTAACCCAGATAATCGGGCCTCTTCAGGTGCAACGCTAATGCAACGAAAATTAGCGATTGGTTGACTTGGGTCACGTGATTCGCGAGGGGGCGTGGGACAGACCTCGAGTAGGAGTGGCGTTGTCTAGTACTGAGCGATAGCGCCTGTAATTTGTTTTCTACCGAGTCAACAGAACAATTGCTTCCGGGCCTTTCAGTGAGACGAATCGTACTGGGGTACAAGTCGTGCAATCATATTCTTCCAAAAAATCCACAATTTGTGGAGACGCCACTGGCTTTTTCTATCCAATACTTAATCCGTCTCTACCGGAAAATTCGCCACGCGACTTGAATTTCGCCCAAATTGCCTTAGGAATTAAATCTTCGAAATCGTTCCCAACTCTGTTCCACGCTCACGGTCCCGTGAAACAAGGACCGTGCGAGCGAGCGAGTCGAAGAGGGGCCAAGTTCCCAGGCAAGCTGAGAACGCGCGTGGAAAATTCGTTCTCCCCGACAAGTATTCCTAGTTAAACCCGGATTGAAACGCGTGTTCCGGTTCTCCGTTTCTCCGTTTCTACGAGAGAGAAAGAGAGAGAGAGATGAGGGAGGGAGGGAGGGGAGAAACGCTCGTCGGCTAAAAAAATATACCGAAGCAGTTTTGTCGAGGAGGGTGGGCTTTCCTGATTCTCGGGGGCGGAGAGGTGCACGCACCGCGCCTCGGTTGACCCACATTCCGCGCAAAGCCTCGCTGTGCTTTCGAGCACCATCACCTGGCTCTGCGCTCGCGACGTCACGTGGCCGCGTATTCGCGCCGAGCAACGGGCAAAAGATGGAACGAGAAACGGGGGAAACACGCGAAGAGGAGGCTTGCTTGCGTCGGACCGCGCTCGATTGTTCGCCACTGGTGCATGGCAACCCGCGTGTGCAGAGAGACAGAAAAAAGAGAGAGAGAGAGAGAGAGAGTGGTCGCGAGAGGACGAATGGAAAAAATCGCGCAACGATCCTCCGCGTCAAAGTGGCGTCTCGCGGGCGCACGCTTTTTTTTTCAATGCCGTTGCTGTCGCGTCTGATTCGCTGAAGCTTGCTGCGCCTCTCCACCTGACTGCGTAAATTGCGGTAGAAACGAGATTCGCAGAGGTTGATCTAACGAGCGTCGTTTGTTCTTCGTTGAGTGGTCGGAGAAATGGATTTTGCTGGTCTGGTTTGCGTAGGTTAATACATTTATTGTCGTACGGTTAAGTTGTTCGTTTTCTTTTTTTGGAAATGTGGCTGTGTTCTTGAAAGTGAAGAGCAGGAGAAGAGCAACGAATATTAGCCATTTACGAAGCCGTTTATTTCGAAAGTGGCACGTGTCACTCTGCAACATAATGAAAAAATAGCGATCCGTTAACTGACGTACGTGCGAAATTATTTGTACCGAGGGAAAAAGTATAATTTATCCGAGATAACAAACGCAAGTAAATCTTCTCGAAAGTTAGCGTCAACTTTTTCTAGGCACGCAAAAACCTTTAAATATCTCGATTTAAGGAAAAGTGACTTACGCCACTTTCGAAGTAAATGGCTCGTAGTGTAGCTGTGCGCGTCCGTTTCTACCATGCTTGGCTGCACAAGCACGGCTATAGTAACTAGAAAAGTAGGGGACGATACTAATGTTTAACGAGAATAGAGAGCAAAGCAGAAAAGTACCGACAGTTAACGTCTTGAATCGGTACGATGATCACGTTATGCCTGTGCCTGATCTGTGTATATACGGTTATATACTACTGAAAGAGTACAAATGAAATTAGCGATTGGTTGATTTGGGTCACGTGATTCGCGAGGGGGCGTGGGATCGACCCCGAGTAGGAGTGACGTTGTCTGGTACCGAGCGATCGCGCCTGTAATTTGTTTTTTATCGATTCAAATGTTTGCGTATCGATAAAATTTTATGGCAAAAAAGTCGTCTTCATTTCCTAGTCGGAACAGCTACTTCTGGGCCTTTCGGTGAGACGAATCGTACGTGCAGTTTTTTTCTCTTCAAATTAATACAATCTACGCGTTCATTTATTAAATGCGCCTTCGGAGAAATAAAAAAATCTTATCCTGTATTGGAACGTACACACACATACCTACACGCGACTTTGCTTTTCTTTTTCTTTCTTTTTCCTGGTTGTTCTGCTGGCTCTTTGAAGTTGGTTTTACACGACAGGTACGATTTGCTCATTACCGTGTCGTAAAGGAAATTGCAGGCTCGCTTTTCAACGAGAGAAGGTCGGAAGAAAAAAAAAAAAAGAAAGAAAAAGGAAAAGGTGGGTACGCCTCGTCGTGCTGTCTACGTTCTCAGAAGTTGGTAACGCGATAGCAGGCTGTCGAAGTTGTAAGAACGATCGTCGTAATCCAACGCTCGCTCCGAGAGACATTCAAACCGCAGCGGTCCTCGTTCCAGTCGAGGGCCTGTTTTCTTGCTCTTTTTCACCGATACCGCTCATCGTTAATACCCCCGACTGTCAGTTCTCCCTCTGTCTCGTCGCTTTTTCTCGTTCGCCTCTTCGATCAGAGCCAAAGTTATTAATTATACCTGGCTGTGCCTGATCCTGACCTTCCTCTGAAATCAATCGTGTTACGTTTACGACGTGTCGGCCGCCTTCTTCCCGTCGATGTAACATTCGAATCCGACTCACTGACGGCTCAATGATAACTCCTGTCTGTTGTTCCTAGAATCTGGAATTGAAAGTGGGTCTGTGGACTCGAGTTGATGAAGCTAACCAGAGCGAAGGATTTTTTTTTTTTTTTTTTTTTTTGGCTCGAGCGATCGTATTAAATGATGGCCAACTTACGTTGTAATCTACATAGCTTCACGTTCTTATCTACAATATTTAATTCAAAGATATCAGAGTTCTCTTTTCTCCGGTATGTCTTTCTGTCTCTCGTAACACGCGTGTTACATGTTAAGTATCTGTTTAACTAGTAAGAGATTTGTAATCCTGATTGGTCGCTGACTGTTATTCTCTGCTCGCAGATTAGTTCCAAACAATCACGCAAATGTTTCTTGTACCTCGTGTATCATGAATCTCTACTTGTTATTCCCATTACGTGGTGTTTTCCTTTCGCGATTCAGAATTTTGGAGTTAACTTTGGAAAGGTGAAGCTTACATAGAATGTTAATTTTTTCCTTTTTTTTTTGGCAATAATAAATGTACGCCTTGAAACTATTTAAATTCTACCTATTCATTTTTTTTTTTTTTTCTCTAACATTAGTAGCAACTATAGCATGATAATGCTAATAACAGTATTTTAAGAAATAGACGCTTCGAAAGTTGGACAGCTGTCGGATAGCCGACGATATAAATTTCAAATATAAATTCCATCGCGATTTCATCGGGTAACTTTTCATACTCGCGCGCGGGGGAGGGGGATACGATCGATTATGCATATAAGCGGAAAGAAAGATATTACGGAAGGCCGCGTCGCCAAGAACCGTTTCTCGCGAAGGCGGCTTTTTACTTCTTTCTGTTATGTCGATCGACGCGAGACCGCAGCCGAATCGGTGATTTTCCGCGAAATTGATTTCTACCGATTCGTCAGGTGCCAATTTGACGAAAATGTTCTCCTGAATCGAGAATCTGCGAGAGTGCGCGATTCAGTGTGTTTGGGAAATTTTCCTTCAATACGTGTATATACCTTTTTCAAATTTATCTCCCTTCTAAATTTGACTAATATATATTTCTGTTAAATTTATCTCCTGATGTATATATATATAAATTTATAAGCGTATATATATACTTTGAGGCAATGATGAAACTTAATTTAACTATAAATCGTTACGACAGAATGCCATTTTATACATTGCATAGAACGTTCACTTCTGTTTCCGCTTTAATTCCAAAATTCTGAAAATGGCAACTCTTCTCGTTGCTCGAGCCACACAATCGACGGATTTTTATAAATTCCAATTTATCCCCGGGAAGTTCAACTCGAACTTTGTATTTCAACAACAATTTAAGTTTGACACGCATTGTCAACGTTCTAAATGTACTTTCGCTCGCGTACGCAAGAGTTAACGTGGATCGGTGGGAAATTCTCCATGAATTTATTACAATTAGCCGCCGCGTATCTCCTTGCACCGAGGAAATTAACTCACCGTGCTATTTGTATTTGTCTGAAACGCCTCTTGGTTGCTTTACAATTTAGCTGGTTAATATTTGAAGATCCGCGTGACTCTCCGCGGAGCGTTTACCTCGCGAATCGCAATTTGCCTCGGGAACTGCTCCCGCTCGCAACTTGTGTTCTGAGATACACACACCTGAGGCGGTGAACTTCCAACGCGGGATCTCGGCGTGCCGTAAAGTAATTTTGACCTTCGCGAACCTCGTGTAATTAATTCTCGCGACAACGAGTCGCCGTTGCAAAGTCGGCGAGGAGCGAACACCTTTAAAATGCAATTTGATTTTCGCTTTCTGCTCGTTGATTGGCAAAATGACGATTGCTAGTTAATGTCGGACTGCTGATTGGTTGCAAATGTTTTTACGAAGGCAGTTAAAGTTAATTTAATTTAAGACAGTTGAACTTAATCGAAGAGCAATTGACGCGAGAACTACCAAAGTGATTGAAATATTTAATTTTCGTTCAGACATCTTATACGTGCAAACGGTCTAAATGATTTCTCGCAAAACGAATGAAATGAATTTACATACGCCATTACGTTGTAAAATTTTCTTTTTATTTTACCGCATTTAATATCTCTGATATGATAAATTTTATGCTTTAATCGTCGGTAGTTTTTAGTGTTGAAGAAAACTGACTTATCCATTGAGCATTATACGTATTTCAATGTTTCTTGCATCCGCGAATTTTCCAAAAATACACAAAAATTTACCAGAGGAGCTCGTGACATTTTTATTGTGAACGGCGAATTTTCATGGAGTTTACGAGAAACCCGAAGAAACCCATATGACAGGCAAAGACACACGAGTCACGCGAGTGGATTGTATCGGTCGCTTCCTGCCCGATCGTTGATCCACCACGAGCCATTGAAAATCCTGATTGAAGCTCGGGTCTCTCGGTCGGCAGCTTAATCAAAGGAATTTTAACGAATTTTTTCCTCCGGGGAATGCAGTGCTGACGAAAAACTTCTCATTTTGCCGACCTACATTTCTACCAGGGACATTTCGATACTTTGGGCGCCATTAGGCGCCTGCTAACGGGCTGCAAAGTCTCTCGTTGGTACCGTAGGGAATTCTGACGTCGAAATAAGTTTTTTAGTGCCTCTAAATGTAGGTATCGTTGGTCGTAAAGGTCGTGTACAGTTAAAGAAGTTCCAGTAAGTTTTTACCGATGTACAAATGGCTGGTGCATTTTTGTTAAAAATGAATGTATGGCGAAGATCACACCTGTATCAATGATGAATTAATTTTTTTTGTTTTGTTTTTGTTTCTGTTACAAAGTTAAATCAGTTTAAATTATCCGCAATGGTCCTTACTGTATTGAGTAAATTACGTATTGTGTAAAATTTGAAGATCTACGAAAGATCTCGCCAGTTTTAATTTTTCACCATTTAGAATCTGTCTGACACGATCGTCATTTCAGTCGATATTAGAAAGATTCGATTAAAAGAAAAAAAAATTCACTTTTCCTGCGCAAACTAGGAAGTCTAATTGGATCGCCCACTAAATCATCCACGTTCGGTCACGTAGCGGAGATCCAGTCGAAAAACCAAGCCAGCAGCCAACATTTTACGTATATCATAGATCGAAAATCCGTCGCCATAAATAACATTGCTGGCTGAAAATCGCGTTCGGAAATACCAGTCGAGCAGCTGAGTTCGTTTTCGAGCTATCGAGCGACACGTTTTTGTCTATCGACAGATTGGACGCGTGTCCTGACTATTTACGTGCCTTTGCAAGAAGTTTTCGCATTTTTTTTTTTTTCTTTATCTACTGGATGTCTCGAGAAAAATGCGAGAAGTGTTTCAACTGTTAAGAAATTTACTACAAAATTTTATTTCATTTAAGAGTTAACACAGTTTTAATCTCTAATATAATCGCCATCGTTACTGAGAATCTTTGCCCATCTCTCTAACAAACTTTCTGTTCTCTTTTTTCTAAAATGAGGATGATTTTAAAGTAAAGACCAACAGGTCTTCCAGATTTTCCAAAGATTGAAATCGCTGTTATTAAATTTTAAGATATACCGGGATGAGCCTTATATATTTTAAGATATATACCAGATTTTAAGATACAGCATCAGTGGCATTTGTGGCATTGTTGTACTTTCGAAACTCGTAAAGCATCAAATTTGGTCTAATATGGAATTTATTCACACTTTGCTTTTCTATTCTTTCAAATTTGTGGTTCGTTCAAATTTTTTCAAAATTTAACAATAGTCGCATCAAATATCAATATATTTAACTAGAATATAGGTTACGTTATAATAAGTTAAATCAAAAGTGGCCAACTGGCGGCCCGCTGTCCCTTGCTCCTCCCTACTTTCCTCACTGGCGCTATCCCCTCCACTGCATCGATCTCTACGCATCTTTTAAATTTCCTCGACGTGCATGAGATCTACTCTCTCAGTCTGTTGATTTCCCTGTTAAGCAAGTGGACAGATCGAATTAAATTATTGTCACTAGTTGGCAATGTTTATTAAATTTGAAACAATACGACATTACTTATGAATATATTACGGTGATATTAATATGAAAAATTTGCAATTTGTCGTGAGAAGTTTGGTTGAACCGAAGAGGCTCTTGCTTGAATCGACCAGATTTGATATAATTTCTTCGATTTCTGTACTTTCACGCCGTGTTTTTTGTTTCTGGAAAAATTTTGGACATTGAAGATAATTCATATCTTCGTGCAGATCGTGCGTATATTTATTTACCGCGACGCAACTCGCTTATCTTATTTGCTTTCTCTCTTGCTTAAGCCGATTTAAGATCGAGATACCGAACCATCTCGGATGTTACTTTATATCGTTAACTGCGAAATATCTCAAAGCAAAGTTTCTCTTCGGTTAGAAATAAATTATATCATGTTGCACGCAAAAGGACCGCAACTAAAAATTAAAATCGATCTCTCTTTTTCAAACTCACAATCAGTGGTCGTGTTTGAAGTTTCTCGTTGGGAAACGAGTCGTTTATTAACAGTTTAACCGGAACAAAAAGTCCTGTTTGCTAATATTAATTTAATGACAGAATGAAAAAGGCGGAGCTCGACACTTTTTACCAGAAATTGTCCTTACGTATATTATCAAAATATTAATTAAGGTTTCCACTTTAATTTATTAATTTAGGTTTCCACTTAAATTTATTAATTAAGGTTTCCACGATGGAATCGTTTGCGAAATTCCGACCGGAGCTGCGTCGATGTCGTGATGAGAAGCACGGTCGTTGGAAACGTCGATCGAGCGGAAGTCTCGTGAATCGACGCGGTTGATTACATCGAGGAAACGGGGCGAAGTCTGACGGACTGAGGGACTACTCGGCCGTATTTATCTTAAGTGCTTGATATCGACGCGACGGAGTCAATTGAGCGTGGCAATCGCTCGGAATGTGCAACTCTTTGTCTCGTCTATAGATCAGGAAATGTACGTCGCCACGTACGAATTGGAGCAAGTGTGATTAATCGTTGAACACTTTCATTGTTGTACCCTCACGTAAGAGCATTCTATTTGCGAAACCCTTTGCGAATACAGTTTCTTTGAAATTTCATTCACGCTCCTACTATTGCGGTTATTACGATTATATCAGCGAAGTTTGCAAACAATGTGAAAGATATTTAACACGTTGACTCTCACGATGGCCGAACTGAGATGTTAAAAGATCGAAGAATTAAGAGACTGAAATGAGATAAATTTCGGTACATTAATAATTAACAAAAATGAATATTCACCAAGATCTAGGATCGATACTAATCATCTTCTTTCATTAAACTAACATTAATCCAATTGCAGAAGCATTTCTACACAAAGTTATCAATGTCTGAAGTTAGCGACAAAAAAATGTTCGTCTCAAAGCGATAAATACGACGTTACGCGTTCGACGTTGAAGAACAGAAAATTGAAACCTGGAAAGATAGCAGACACGATGGGGAGGGGAAAGGTATCGCGGACGTCGATTGAAACGTCCGGAGATGGAAGAGACGAAGACGACGTTACCGAGAGAAAACCTTAGAACGCCTGCAGCTACTTAGAAACGATACCGGTGGTTACGGAGTCTAACGCAATTAGGCGGATCCCGTGCTTCGCCGCAACGGCTTCCGATTCTTTTCGACCTTCGCATCGCGAGATGCGCGGAAACTCGACTCGATCGTATCTCGGCGAGCCTTGCCCCCGTGAAAGTTCACCTAGTTTCTCTGATGACATTTATCGCCGCGATGTGTTATCGTGGATCGTGCGGGACGGAAGAACGGAAGAGGATGAAGCTACTTTGAAATTTATTCTCGTTTATTACGCTGTTATTTT
>KQ435794.1:1233811-1270727 GCA_001276565.1 Melipona quadrifasciata | reverse complement strand
ATTTATATTAATAAAAGTGGCGTGTATTTGTCAGCGTCCGGCACCAGTTAACTACGGTAAACGAACTGTTGTAAGCGTCGAACGTGTTAAAATGAACAAACAGCCTAATAACTAAATGTCGTCATTTTCAAAAACGTTCCGCCGAGAGTTAATTAATTCGCCTCGCATTGCGTAACCACTTAAACACGTTCGTCACAATATGAACGTACGATTGCTACAAAGCACCGGTTGAACCAGATTTAATATCCACGAGCCGAGGATTTGCCCGGGGCTCGTTATTCGCAGCTGATCTCTCCGAGTCCATGGATGATTTCAGATTTCCACGGATCGGCGCTCGCGTCTCGCGATAGATAATCCTACCGTTCTGTTCCCTCCTATTTCGCGGAGGTGGTCGCGCGGCGGTCTTCTCACTCGGCGAACCAACCAACCCGGGAATTGCTCGGCAATTTTCTCGGGGAATTAGAAGACGTGGAATAATCGATGCTGGACGCGAATGCTCGCAAATTGCATCTGCGTGTCTCGCAGACACAGGATGTGGGAAGAAGATCGTTCGATCCGATAGGTGGGAGGGGAAATAATGTGGCCGCTTCCGTTTCTTGCTGGCGCTCAAAGTCATCGAGTCGATGCCATATCGTCGGGTTATAGGATGATTTACGGTGTTGTTCACGGGCTGATGCGTCGCTCGTGTGTGGGACGAGATTACCGAGAGATATCGCGTGGCTTGGACGCTACAGTGTGATCCTCGGTTAGGTTCATTGTGACAGGCCGCGCTTTGCGAAAACGCGCTTAATTGCCTGTTAATCGCGATACCGCGAATGCCCCAGCGATCGCGGGTAATCACGTAGCTGTAGGAGTTTTACCGTATTTTCTGCTTGTTCTGTTAGAGTGTGCATCGCGAGGGGTCAAGGAGGTTAGAGGAAGGTGGAGATTTAGCGCGACAGCGGAGAGGCGTGTGGGTTCGCAAGAGCGGAGACGAACGAACGTAGCTGGGCTTGCTTTCCACCGGAGAGCTTTCTCCTCTTTTGCATTGAACTGCAATTTATGTTCTCGGTGGATCCTCCTCGACGCGTATATATTTATATCTATATTTCTTCAACTGGGTCGTCTCCCACGTGCTCCTGCGACTGTAGCATTGAGAACGACGAATTGGCTTTTACACCGTTCGTTTGTATATTTATATAATATAAATTAACGAGGGATTAAATTCTGGAAAAAAGTTTCACTTTTGCGAACCGAAGACTTCATTAACTGAAGGACTCCGTTTGCGTCTGACTCGATTCGTATCGCCGCTTTTCTGGAACGTAACGATCGCCAGGTCGAATTGACGACCGTCGCCCTTGTAAATTGCCCGTGCACCGATGTTCTCTTCTCAAATCGAGCGTTGCAGTTTTCTCTGACAGTTTGCAAGTTTCTTTGCCACTCTCGATCTGGTGTTTAACCAAGCGGGTAGAGGCGGCGCGTTCGAAGGATTCACCGAGAGTGAACCAGTTATTTACCTCTGGAAAATTGCCGATCTTCTCGGGATCGTCGATTCTTTTCACGACTGAGGAAAAAAAAAAAACATGCACTGGGATTGTTGGAGGGAGTGGTCAATTATGTTTTTACATTTTCAAAAAAAACGTACAGATAACTTTGTTTCGCTCGAAAACTACAGAGTGCTTTGAATTTATTGACGAATGTGTCTGGCGAAGAGTTGCGAGAATTCTGATGATCAGAACGAGAGCCTCGCGTAACAGAATTACGAAAAAAAAAATTTAATCTGCAGTTTTTCGTAGAAACTTCACAGATCTACAGTAATTCTATCTCTGGCAATTTTTTCGCACGTATGATTTTAAAATGGCGTACTACGATAATATCATTCATTTTCATTTCATCTGTGATTAGACTCTGCTGGTTTTAAACGCTACGCTAATTTCGAACGTCGTTAGTTTTAGATTTGTGACTGTCGTTTGCAACGAAAATTGATCGCCGATTCTTCGTCGTTTCGTTAAAAATAGGTAAACGTCCTCGAAGCCAAATGTCTCGTTAACGTTATCTGCGAATGATAACTGACAACCGTCTGGCTAGACCAAGAAACGCTAGAATGCTCGAGAAACGTCGCGGTAATTTGAATGTCGCCGCGAGCCTCGCCCACGTCATCTCTTTTTATCCGCTCGCGAGACTGGCCGTGAATAATGAGCCCCCGCCGCGATCCGTGTGGATCGATGGAATATTCATTGACACGCCGTGTGTTTCGTCTATTTTTAATACGTCGAATGCCACGTCGATGGATTGCAATGTTATTTGCGCGGCGGACTTGGCTGATCAGCGGCGGCATCGATTCCAGTAAGTCACGTAGCGAAAACTTCGACGTTCGATCCTTTTTGCTACGGGTTCCCGAAAAAATGCGTTCTACTCGAAGATTCGACTTATCAATCCGAGCAAGTACGCTTTTTCGTCGATACTCGAGATTTTGGGCAATTTTTAGAAAATTCTGGAACATTTTTATCAATGTCCGTGCAATTTGCTATTGAATCAATATTGCGTGGAAGCGTGTAATTTTTAACCGAAAATTTCTGTTGTCGGAGAAATCAATTTTACTAGATATAAATTCCTTCCCAACAAAAGTGACAATATCGATTAATAAATGGGGAACCCTTCAAGTAGGAAGTTGTGATGTTCAACAAATTCCTTTTTTTTCCCCCTCAGCGCTCGTTGCTCGTGTAATCGCATAATTGTTCTCTATTGACGCGTACTTGGTCGAGCGATTAAACACGAGTCGTCAGACGTCTCGCCACGAAAAGTCGTGAAACTCGGAACGCGACGAAACGACCGATATCGATGGAAGACTCGGCGTCGGCAGAAAAACGGACGACCATGTTTACTGGATCGGAACTGGAACCGAGGGCACTTGGCACTCGGCGAGCCAACGTCCCTCCTCCCCGCGACGTGCTTCTAATTTGGATTCCACGGCCAAAGTGGCTGTCCACCGCCGTAACCGCGAGCTCCTTGGAACAAAGAACGACGCACAAAGCGGCGAAATATCCGTCGTCGCTCGACAATGGCGCCTGACGTGTGCAACAAAACTGATAAACAGAGGTAATCTATTTAAAGAAAACCGAGTTGGTTATACAACCAGCTCGGCTGGTAATTGTCGAGACACGGTAGGGAACAACGCCGATTCCCACTCCTCCCTTTCGGAGAACAGACAGTTGAAGGTGCAACGCTGTCGAAGGGGAGCCAACAACTGTCCGTCGTGGAATCAGACCGACACACAGAGAGTGGGAGAGACTCGCAGAAGGAGCAAGAAAGACTGGCGAGTAAGGAGAGGAGAGAGGGACCTGTGGCTTCTCGAGCAAGTCAGTCACACGGTCGAGCATGTTCCACGGGGACGTCTTGTTACCGCGATCGCGATTCCACCTGGAAACCGACACTCCGCCGCGCGTCCAACAATCGCTGATCGATACTCGTCGCGGGACTCTTCTGTCGTTCGTTTGAACTCTTTGTCACCGACGACCGATCGCGCCACGAGCTATCGATACGCGTACACACGTAGAGTATTCCAGTCGTCCCTGTTCGTTCCGAAGTCGTTTGTCGTTTCGAGTCACGTGGCCGTGACTCGAGTTCGCAGGTGAACACGTGTGTGCATAGGAAGGAGCCCAGAAGATTGGTCAGTGGTTTGGAGATGGTCGATGTTCCTCCGGGTGAGAAACGCGGAATTTCCAAGCCAGCCTACAGGAGAAAGGTACTTTCTAGCGGCAAGCCGTGCTACGACGAGGATGGTGGTGTCGATTTTCCGAAGGAACACACGTCGTAGAACGTTCACGTGCGATCGATAGCGCGCGTTTCGCCTGTTGGCTCGCTGCAGCGGGAAGCTACTACGCCCGCACGCGACCTTTAGCCACGTCGAGCCATCAGCCGCTAAACAGCCGATTAAATTTACATGGTGACGCAACGCGCGGCCGTTGCTGCTGTTGGTCGTCGTCGACGATGGTCTACGAAGAAGCCAGTTACGAACGTCACGGGGGAAACGGGCAGCTCCGTTCGCAGCTGACGATCGTCTGACTGTTTCTTCCTACCTGCGCTCTCGTTCGTTTCGTCTCGACGTGCTTTTGCTTCGCTCGTTGTCGAGATAAATAATCTACCGTATAAGAATCAACTCGTGTTCCGTTCGCGGAGATCGGGTCGCTTCGCTTCGAGCAAACGTACGTGTGCACGTGTAACGTGAAATATTTATCTTGCAACATATTTTATTCGAATTAAAAAAAAAAAAAAAAAAAATACGCGCCAAGTTCGAGTCACTCGCCTCGGAGGAATATGCAGCGAGCTGTGTGTTTCTCTTTCCTTCGCGTGTCAGTTGGTGCGCGCGACGGAATGTCAGTGTTGGCGAAATTCTGGTGATATGGGAGCCGACGACATGAACAGAGAGATTCCGAGCAGTACCCTCGCGACCATCAGGGGGATCCTTGTGAGTTCGCTGTCGAGGGAGAATCTGGGACCGCACGATCTGCAAGCGCAGGAGAGGCATCGACCCTGCAGGAAGGTGCACTTTCGCGAAGGTACATTTGGAAGTTGCATTCTTCGTTCCAAGTTCCAATTGGTAGTCGACCGTCATTTGAATATAAACGAAGGAAGCGGACGCGCCCGTTGCGTCGCTCCGTGGAGAACAGGTCTCTTGCCACGGGGTTCTCTGCTCGAATTATCGAACGCGCCTCGAGGGTGGAATTGTCGAACGAGACTCGTTCGAGATCAGTGGCATTCGGGGGCAGGAATCGTGGATATTCTGGGACCTTGGACGATCTATACTCCGGTCTAATTTAACGTAGAACGTTGGCGAGTTTTACATTAATTTAAAATAACCTGCGTTGCTGCCAATTTGTCGGAATCTCCCTTATCGACGTCACTGGCCGAAAGTTTGGATACGCGTCATTACGCGCGCGAAATAAACAGCTGTTTGAATATAAATAACGATTTCCTTGTCTAGAATATTTTAGTACGTCTAGAGTATGAAGTAATACACTAAAATTTCCATCCAAGGTTTAAAAAACCATTTTCATACGTTTCTAATCGCTCGACGACGAAGTCGTCGACAAAAGTTTTTGCTACAGCGATTTTCGAGCCGCGAACGTGCCGAACGACAGCGTCATCGAACCTTCGACTTCTCAGATTGGTCGCCGTCGAATTCGTTATTCCATTCACGCTGTCGTTGTCGTCCTTATGAATCGAGGATGCCGATCAAACTTTCTACCTTAAGAAACGCAGAGCCACGAGAGGTGTGGCGCACATTGCGTAAATTCGACGTCCAGCCGGCGCTACCTCTTCCCCGGAACGACTCCAATGAAATATTCACGAGATTCTCGTTGTCGGATTACCCCGGCTCAACGAACGTGTCTACGAGACGAGCTCGCGTTTCTTCAGAAAAGAGACGAATACGCGCCATTAAGTCGGATGTCTCTGTGTAACTGGTTCGAAACGCTTTCAACCGAGCGTACGTACGCCCACCGTCGCTGTTTCTCCGGGCGTTGCTGAGTGGAATCGAACCGCGTCTCACTGCGATT
This sequence comes from Melipona quadrifasciata, assembly GCA_001276565.1. NCBI lineage: Eukaryota > Metazoa > Arthropoda > Insecta > Hymenoptera > Apidae > Melipona > Melipona quadrifasciata. Next base: position 1,265,190 of record KQ435794.1, on the reverse strand, counting down.
AAGTCCAATTTAGATGGAACGGAACAAAACGACGGTACTTTCGGTTAAAATGGGAGGGGGGGGCTCTGTCGCCAAGTTTCATAATTTGTTCGTCCCCCTTCGGCGAGTCGTTATTTTCCTCGAACGTTATTTATCTGGACTTTCGTGTCTCTCTCGACGAAAGGCCGGGGGCTGGCGCGCGCGTGACGAGCCGGTTCGCTGGACTTTTCTCGTTAAACTCTAATGGAAGGCTTCCAACGCGTCGGGTAACGTTAGCCCGACATTGTTTGCCCTTGCGTAGAGGCGTCGCTTCCTTTCCAGATCCGACGTAATTGCCGCGCGGGGCTCGCGTCCACCGAGAGAACTCATCGTCAGCCCCGTGACTAATAGATCTGCTGATGTCACGCGCTAAAAAGTACTTGCTTGCTTCTCCGCGCTTCACGCCTCGAACTCCTGGAAACGCGTTTGATCAACGCGTCTGCCACTTCTCTCCGCTCCGTTCTCTCTGCTTCGACGATCGTTTGTCAATGTTGGACTTGGTTTCGTCTCTCGCGAGCAACGTCCTTGAGTCGCAAGCGTATCCACTGCGCGGGCGTTTCCGCACAATTTGTTTCCGCGGTCGGTTTCCCAACGTTCTCACGCGGTTTCATTGCTTTCACCGCTTACATATCGTTCGCTCATTGACGAGTCGGATCGGGTTTCGATTACGCGAAACCGAAATCGGAGACCTTCTTTCTTCCCTTTCTTCTGCATTTCCCTCCGAGGAAGTTTCATCGAGTTTCCAGCGAAAGTAGAAGGTTGAAGCTGCGAGGTCACCGAGTTCGGTTATCGTTCCTTTGGAAAATCGTCTATTGTGAGCTAGAGGCGGAAAACTTCTTCCCCGCTACTGCTTCAACGATCGTACGAGATCTGTTCGCTCAGTCTGCTCAGTTCTCCGCTATGAAAATTATTTTCCAGTCTGTACGTTCTTTCTTGTCGTACAAACAGCTTTCCCGATATTCCTTCCCGATAGCCTCTTTACTATTACGGTTCGGCAAGGTTCGTTTACTGTTATTACGGTAAAAATTTCCGTCTCTCATCACATTCCGTTATACGTTTATGATCAGATTACGGATTTTTCAGAATCATACTTTTCGAAACGTAATTAAAAGACGAACACACGGTTAGGAAATTGTTTCTCGTAAATATTATAAGAAGCACTGTACTTCTTCCATGTACTATTTTATATATTTATAGTATATATTACAGTATGTTATATTTCATTATAAAACTTTTAGTATATTATAATAGATTATATTTATAAAATGATATTAGTATATGTTATAGTATATAAAGTAGTATATATTATAACAATACTTTAGTATTTAGCAGTCTACTTTACAATGTAGACACTTTTGAAAAAAGCGATAAATAGACCAGACAGAATCCTTAGTACTTTAGATCAGTCGGCTAAAGTGGAGAGACTTGACGCAGTGGAGGGGATGTCGCTGTACCGAGCAAAGGAGTGGGGGCACCGCCAGTTGGCCACAATTGAGTAAACGATGCGTGAAAACACCACCTTACGGCTCCATCCGTTTGTCTTTGATTGTCTCGGATTTATTTTAAGTAATTAGCCAGTTTCATTCTCGTCGCCGAACTTACTCGCGACGATATTTCGATTGTTCGGGGTCACGGAACGATAAATGGGGAAATGAAAGGTTCCAGTCGGTTTGCGTTGCACGACGTCCCCGCGGAACACGGGGGTGTAAAACGGATTAAAAGAGGGGTCGAGGGAAAAGGGATGGTCGTCGCGGTGGAAATCGAAACCGGGGACGCCAGCTCGACGCAGTTGCGTAAATCGGTTGCGACGAGATTATTAATCGAGCCGGCGGATTGATTTATCTGATAATTAACAATTACCATCGAACCATCTGACGTAGCCAGGCGCGAGAACCATCACTTTTTACGTTATCGTGTTTTAATTATCCGTCAGAGCTATCTGTTGCGTTTTTTTCTTTTTGTATAAATCGTTTGATGAATTTTCATGTACGTATACGTATGAGGGATAGAACGATTTAGATGAGATCAATTTTTGCGTGGGTTTTACAACGATTCGAATCTTAATGTACGTTTTGTTGAAAGCAGCATCCATCGTTCAATACATTTTATATTTTGCTGAAAATAGTTCGCGTATTTATCTTTGTCGCAATGGAAGATCGTACGTTTTATAAATTTATGCAATATTTCGCGGAAGTGTTTGTACAACTGTCGCTATTAGCCCCACTTCTCGACAATTAATAAATTGAAAATTGACGTATTTAATAGCTCAAGTAATTATTCAACATTAAACATTATTGCGCAAAAGAGAATTTTACGTAAAATAACACTCGGTCTATCTGAAAGAAATACACTCTCACTTACATCTGTGAAATTCCGATTGTTCCAATTGTAGCACAACTCGCGCTTCAAAAAATCTGGAGTAGCCGTTGCTCTCTCGACGACGCAGCAAGAATCTCTGAACGATAATCAACAAAACAAAATTTCAGCTTGTAAGAAACCAACGCGCACTAACGAACGGGTCGTTATTTCTTTTGAAATCCCAACGGGGGCCATAAATTTTTTCAAGCGGGGCAACAGTTTGAAAGTTAAAGTTCTATTCGTCCTTGTGCGCCGATTCTTTCGTCACGTGCGTCGTTTACCATTTAAAACACCTCGATTGTAGCTACGATCGTCGTGCTTCCATTGTTACTCACGGCGATAAACGGGCGCGAATGTTTTTTTCCAGCGGAGAGTTTACGAGCGCTTTGCAACGGCTGCTTCGCGCGACTCCGCAATAAAACGCGCGCGCGCGACGCTGTCGCACGGAACGTTTTAATAATCGGCATGTTTCTTTTCTGTTGCAGGTGAGTATACTCCGCTGTAAGGCAGAAGCTACTTAACCACCTTACCGCGTACGACTGGGAAATCGCGGTACGTAGAGAGAAAATCGGACGGAGAGCAGACGAGAGCGAAGAGAGACTCTGAGTCTTTTCTCCCGATAGAAACTCGATCGGCGTGATGAGTGAACCGTGATAAATGAATTCATTAGGTTCGCGCCGCGTCATCGCGTTTAATGTTGTCGGACACTGTCGTGAAATCAGGCTAATTGCGAATCTTGGCCCGAGGAGAAACTCGAAACAGACGCTAGGCGATATTTCTCTGCTTTCTTTTCCGTTTTCATCCCCCCCTCCGTACGCGTCGAAAGATTTTCTGTATCAGACTGACCGATCGACGCGTACGAGTGGAGTGCGAATCGATTGACGGAGTGATATTTAAAATTCTGCGCGACGTGTATGTGATGTGCGTCCCCATATTTTCTCCATTGGCTCATATCTTTCTTAAGGAGTGACATAGACTATGCCGTTAGAATCTGTTATAGTATACTGTTAGAATCTGTTTCTTGTTCAAGGATCAGCTTTCACGTATCTACTCAGAGATTTTTAATTTCTTAGCAAAAATAATCAAAGATGTAATCGAGATATCGAGATATACTTGTCCTGCGTGTTTAGTTTATGAATTTCCTTTCTTACTGTTGTTATTTCCTTCTTGCACTATTGTCCAAAAATTAACTTGCGTGATTCGTGGGTTATGAAATTTATGCGTGGGAGATCTGCGGGCGCCACGAAATTAACTCGTGCTGGCCCACAAATTAACTTTCTAGGAAACTTGTACTTTTTCGCTTAGTCCAATGATACGACAAGTGCGGGAAGTGTGCTTTTGTGGAAAATTGATAAGAAAAAATGGACAGAATGTTAGGATGTGGGATATAAATTGTACGCGAAACATGGGAAAGGGCATCCGAAGAATATTTTATGGAGTAAAGGGAGAATGGAATGAGAATCGTGAGATATATGGAATATAAAAATATGGTGAGAATTAGTAATGGGGTGTGGAGCACATTTGATAAGGTATATAAAGTACGAAATGCGAGATGGAAATGTCTGCCAAAAATACTGGGTTCGAAAAATGAGGAAGGGCAGGAAGTATATCCAATAAAGAAATTGGTATCTACCCAGTATGAATAACCCAGTGTCAAAGATGATTTCACTCGATCACCTGATACGAATTTCTACTGTGATAAGATAAGAGTTCAACGCCAATAAGTGCACTATTTTCTCTTTTCAAGATACTATGTAACCCTTTTTTTGTATCATCTACCTGCAATTTATTTACAAAGTATCGCTTCAAATAAAATGACATAGCATTGGAAATAATCATTCGAATGTGGTATTGATTATATCTTTCCAAAGTGTGATGTCGTTTAAATTTAAAGCAATCATCAACGTGCATTGCGGGTTTGCTATAACAAGATATACGTTGTTTCAATCTCTGAAAAAATAATATCCTCCATCATTTTTTAAACTTTCGTAAGAGGCAACGAGAAGTCTAGTTTATGTAAACTGTTTTGAGTGTCAATTGACTCGGAAAATTCAGAAATTTCTTCTGCCGTTGTTATAGCTTTCACCGTAGTCTATCATCGTATCATACGACAAATGTACACGTTCGTTATAAAAAGAGGAAGCCCAAGCTGTTGGCTAGATTCCAGTACGATGAATTGCCTCAAAAGAGGCAGTCGAGTTAAATTTGCATAATCTTCCTTCGAGTCTGCTATAATTTTGCCTCGCAAACAACCCAGACTGTCAGCTCCGATTGAAATTTGCCAAGCCGTTGATCAGCAAACGCGAATGATTCTCCAATACCTGACACAATTAATTGCACCTCCATCGAGTATTGAATATTTATCACCACGTTCGCGTTAACGAGAGCGCGGAGAAATTTTGATATCCGCCATAAAGTATTTAAATTCACCATGCGTTCTTGCGCCCTTCTTTTTGCTCTCTCCCTTCGTCCCTTTCCTCCCTCGCTCCCTCGAGTAATAACGTGTTCGTGCGGAATTGCACGGCGGGTTGCAGGCGCATTCCACATTCTCGTTATATTTCATATGCACTTTGTCAAGCGGGCGAAAGCTCGAGATGAGACGAGAGGATCTCTCGCGTGGCACGAAGAAGCCCTCCTCCTTGACACTTTATCCGGAGCGGCGCGTGTGCGGCAAAGGGGAACGGACCGTGACGAGCAATTAATTCCCTGCTCGTCGAACATTTCACGCCGGAATTTCCCCGCGCTTCTCCGAGCACTCGGAGCGCCGCGCTCGATAACTTTGCGGCGTAGGCCTCATTAACAGGTAGCCTAGATCGCGAGAAAGGTTTCGGCGTCTTTTCTCGCTTCCCAGCCGACGTATTCCACGTTTTGGAAGAATATCGTTTGATCTTCGAGAAAATAGAAAATCTCGGCTTAAACGGAATTTCTCTTTCATCGTTTGATAATTATTTGAATCTCAATTTGATTTATTCGTATAAATATTCGAGCGTAATATATCGACCCTGTGACAGTGAGATGCAAGACGAGAATAAAATTGAAATCAACAGAATTGGATGGGAGGAATACAACGTTACTCTAGTTATAACGTGTAATTAAGTCGGGCCGGTTTAATAGCTCGAGTATGCTGTTGTTTGAAATTTTTATTGGCGACAAACAATCCAGCTATAAATATAAACTACTTTGGTACGCTGCTCTTGAAGATCGTAGAATCTTCAATTGTTACGCGGGTACGATTGAAAAATTTTTTTCTGGAAAAATTAACGAAATACAGTCAAACGACGATTGAATTCGTTTGTTGAAAAACGGCGCCATCAAAGTGCAAAGTGGGGAGCACGAAAAAAAAAAACCGAGAATATGACCGCGAATTTCGCGACGTTTAATTTCCGATAAGAGCGCACCGATAAGGACAGTTCGCGGGCTCGTCAGCCATTGGTAGTGGAGCGTTGCAAATACATCTCCTCGTATTTTACTCGCCGCAATTTATGACGTCCGCCGTTGTAAATAATCGCGTCTAGATTAAGATACCTTATCGCTGAGTCAGCGTTCCCCGATATTCCCCGTTGCGAATTCGCTCGTATCTGGCCAATTTTTTCCACCGTGCTTCCGCTTTCCTCTTTCCTGCGAGAAAACGTGCGCGTTCAATAGTGTCCCACCGTCTTCCCTGGATCAATCTTGAACCACGTTCGGGACGGAGCCGGACGTGTATTTTAATTATAGTTTTTTGTACGTTTCTATTCTTTACATCGATAAAAATCAAACGTATTTATCAGACTCGGTACACGTCCAACTAACGTGTCCGATACCGGCTAAACGAATAACGAAGCGTCGGTCCGCAGGGACTGACACCGTCTCGAACGTGTTGAAACCGTTTGTCGGCGTGGGAACACGGGCATTATCGATTAGCACCAGAACTACCGACGACTGACGCGTAAAATTACCATTAGAAACGTTAAAGCGAAAGAAGCAGAAAATCTTTGTAACAGTTATAAATAGGATACGTAAACTTTTATTTGTGTATTTTTTGCGAGGAATCATTCAAGTCTCCAAAAATACACTGTTTTGTATCTATAAAGCATCTAAAATACACTGTTTTGTATTTACAAAGTAGTTAAAATACACTGTTTTGTATCTACAAAGTATCTAAAATACACTGTTCTGTATCTATAAAATATCTAAAATACACTGTTGTGTATCTACAAAGTATCTAAAATACACTGTCTTATATCTATAAAATATCTAACAAAAATATTGAGCTGGTCATTTGGACTACTTTGATAGTTCTAGTGTTAACGTCGCTGGTGGGCGACGTTTGAATCTTCTTTGCACTCTCGTCGATCGTACGCGATCGAAGGTATCGTTCGACCGATTGACACCGTCGGATATCGCGGTTGGCACGATGATTGACGTTCGTCCGTGAGATAAGCTTCCATCGAGGAAGGTGAAACGCAGTGGTCATCTCTAATTCTTTTTTCGAACGTGTTGCTGTTGATGTGGAATCTCGAAGAGATTCGTCGATTCTCTGTAATTTCTCTAACGAAACGTTCCGTGCCGTCATGTGTAACGAAGAAATATTGTGTACAATATTTATACAAGAGTTTAGGAATCTCTGAATGAATATGTACTTACATGTTTATGGCGATGTGACGTATTTTAGAATCTTTTTATCTTCATCGTTGCGTGTACAAAAGATTGTGAAATTATCGTTGACACTGTAGTGAGACTGGATTTGAAGCCAACCTGAAAGTGCACGAGAAATTATTATACAACACGAGAGTAACCATTTTTTCATTAATGCAAATTAAAACGAAATTGATTACTCTGTTCTGTCTTTTTTGCAGAAAAATGTTCTGTTTTTTTATTGAAGAAAACGTGCAAATAAGGGAAATTAGCAAGGAAAATTGTTGGAAATGTGTATATAAATTAAATTTAATATAAATTTAAATTGAATATAAATTAAAGTTAAAAATAAATTATTATACAGCACGAATGATTGTTTTAACTTGCCGCTGATTTATCATACGTACTTCAATCTTTTGAAATAACTTGAAACTATGAAACTAGGTGAGACTAGGTGAGAGGTGCAACGATGATCTAATTAATTATTAGAATTTTAAGAAAACCGAATTTGATTAAATGGCTCTCCCTTTCAATTGTAAGACTCCGATGATATAAATTGATCAAACAATTTGCCAATTCCTTTTGCAATTGTTGCGAAATACAGTTGTGTCGTACACTCGTGTCGTCCAGCGAGTATCTTTTCAGATCGAATCAAGTCTCATAACAGTGCTAATGAAATTCCAAAGTGTTTCGATACGTTTACCGTGGCAATGGAAGCGAGTTTCAAGATACTGTTCGACAGTGTTCGTCCAACATTCATCGCTCGTGTCGATCCTCAAATTCGTTCGCTTGTGCATGCGCCGTTGATACAAGCGGCGACAAATTGCCGAGAGATCTGTATCGGCGTTCTGTATTGCCTGCATTCAATGAACCCTCGGTGGCTCGTGGCTGTTTCCATCGTTTGATAAGGTCACGCATCATACGTCCCGTCGACGGGCTCTTGATCCACTGTGTCAACCGATTGCTCTTAAAGTGAAATCCGAACGCGTACGTTTCGAGAGCAAGGGGAAGAAGTCGAGGAATGTTGTTACGTCGCAAGGGTGTAATTATACTTTGCAGTTTTACAGAACTTTTATTCGAACGAAGCGAGACTTTCACTCGGGAGCTTATAGATATGCACATAGAAATTATGTTGCAATGCTGGCTGTTACATTTGTGACAATGTTGTACTATATGTGGATCCACACGGTGGGCCAAAAGTTTCTTACTAGTTACTTATTCTGTTTTTAATAAACTATCACAATATATGGAAAAAGAACTAATTTTGTTAGTTTTAAATTGAATTTGGGTCCAAAAATGACTTCCTCGTCGTGTTTGAAAAAAAATATACATATAATAAAGAAATTACGGATTTATTTTAATAGGAAATGATTCCGGTCAAAGTATTTTATGAATAGCTTTACTATAAGGAAACGATTTGTTTCAATGTCCACTGCGTATACCGGCCTTTAATTGAACAATTGACTTTACTTCCTAGTCTTTTAGAATTCCTCTGTTTCTTTCTCCAGATCTTCTATTATTACTAAATCTTGCGGCAGTTAATTTATTTCTCAAATCTTCTTGCGTTTTTATTCCCAAGTGTTTTGCATCTGAGTAATTAACATCGAAATAATCGATAATAAAGATATCTCTGATTGAGAAATTGGGACGCTGACGCTCGTAGGAAATCCCGCCTTAATTTCACAGTAGCCGATGAAAACGAGGGGTAATTCGCGACGCCAATGATACGTGCGTCATTCTTATCAGCGGGTATTGAATCCACGCGAAAATCCGGCACTGTTCCGCCATTATTCCGGCACGCGAGTCTAAGTTCATCTTGTTGAATGGAGGAACGAGGTGTGGGGGGGGGGGCTCCCCTCTCCGATAGGTTCGTTTGTGTATCTTAATCCGGGCATTGTTGCCGCGGCTGGAATTCGTGAATCGCAAACGAGGGGACAATACATCTCGCGAGAGGTCTCCAACGGTGAATCGAAATCCGCGGCATAAACGGATCAGCGAGATTATCCTGGATCGTCGTCTGCCTAGGGTCAGCCTTTCATCCGTGCTCTCTGGGATCTACGCTTCGCGTCTATTCGTCGAGACGAATCCAGTTAGTTCTACTCTCTCTCCCTCTCCCCCCCCCCCTCTCCCTTCCTTAATTATTTTTTCATCGCGCAACGGGACTGGAAAGTTGTCGCGTTTCGTGTCCCTTCTTGGAAACAATTTCAGACTACGTTGGACACGTAGGTCGAGGTAATTGAAAAGTTGCCGCGTGGGAAACTGTAAACTTTCGTGAAATTTGTTAATTCGTTTGTACATTTGAAACTTGCAGTTGGTTTCAGTTTTATGGTTGCGCGTAACGAAAGGAAGTTACGTTACGAGTGAGTGAGAAGAAGAAAGACAGAGACTAAAATCAAGTGGATATAACATGATCACACGACGAGCTTCGTTTGAAATTATCATTTTTTAAAAGTATCGAAAATGTCCATTTCCCGCGGGAATGATGCGAAGTGTCGATCTCGATTTTTACGGAAGAGAGGATTCGGCGAATTCGACGAATTCGAGGAGAGGGATTCTCACTGGCCGAGGAAGCTTGCGGCCAGCGTCGATTCATCTTCACGGGCCGCGTGTTTGGCAAACTTTGCCACCTCCGGGAACAAAGGCGCCACTCCCGGAATAAGAAAAGTAATCACCGGTTGTAACCAGCCCGCGAAACTTTTTCTCTCCCCCTTCCTGTGCCGGGATGCTCCGCAGGAATCGATGGCCGACCGAATTTTTCTCCCGTCTAAAAACCCACCGTTCGTACGACGAAGCGAGTTCTCCGTTGCAAGTGCATCGTCGCGGTGGTAATCTTTGTCCCGGCGAAACTTTTCAGCTCGTCATTTTTCTCCTGCCTCTCGTCGCGTTTTCGCAAAACAGTCCTGCAAACGTTTCTCTTGCTTTCGTTTCAACAGTTGTACAACTGTAAGTACAACTGTACAACAATTAAAGACAAACAAAAATGAACGAGAAAATCTTGGAAGCTTCGTAGATTGACGCGTTGCTCGTAAGATGTAATCATAAAAATCTTTTTAAGGGTTAATTATTTTATAATAAGAAATGATGTTTCGTGTTAATTGAAGATTAACGTTCAACTTTTTTTTTTTTTTTTTGAAAAAATTCAATAAATTTAGGATTATCGTCGATCGACCGCGTCATTGATTCTGACGGAATCAGTAGATTCGGACCGTTTCTGATCTGGCACTGATGATTTCTTTCGTTTTGTTAATGAATAATCTATATTGTATATAGTAGTATTGTGTATATCATTCATTGATAAACAGAAGGAAATCTAACAGATTGCCTCTCTGAAAAACAATGATATTATTTATTTCGTTAAATTATCACGTACGTGCAGTGTTTTAATTGCAGCTACATATCGATCAATTCAATTTACCATCCCCCTGCACACGCGTAACTGTAATGACAGACCCGTTCAAATTTTGGAAACGAAACTTTCGTCGGAATAAAAACGATGAAAAAAGGGGGGCAAAAAGACGGTAGAAAAGAGGCAGAGAAACTCTTTTGAAGACAGGCCAAAATTCCGGATGGCGTTTCCGTGGCTGGTTCGCGACCGCGTTTTAATACCATCGGAAAACATCGGCTAACGGAGGAACGGTAATAAAATTTCCCCTCCCGCGGGCTCGCAGTTCGCGTCTGCTCTTTTTTTCTTTTTTTTTCTTTTTTTTTCTTTCGTTTCGCCGCGTGTAGCCGCGGTATTTCGTTGGTACGGTTCCAAGTGGCTGGACGGGGGAGACCGGTGGATTTAGCGGCGAGCTCCCAACGAGAGTCGACTTTCTTCCTCCCGGAGAGTCCCGATGGCGAGAAAGAAAAACGCGCGCCGCCGGCCACGTAGTTTCTCAGTTATTAAAGCGTAGAAACCGGAACTAATTCCCTTGAAATCGCTGGAACGTCCGTCGAGTGCGTTTCACCGATAATGCCCCGGGAGAGAGACCCGGGGCAAAAACTGCGAGAAACACCGTCGCGCTTTGCATAAGTTCTTCGCATCGCGTTCTTCGATCGCGCGTTAACGACTCATCGCGCGTTCCGCCGGCAACTCTAATTGCCCGAACACTTGTAGAAATTGCACGCTTAACGAGGGATAATTAGCCGAGCTTGTGCGCGGGATCGCATTGCGAGTAGTTTGAGAATGTTACATCGCCGGCGCCGATGATGTATAATTAACGTGGTTGCTCAGTTACCTCGCGAGCCGATTCAGTTGGTTTTTCAAAGTCAGCGTGCAGCCGGGGCTAAACTCGAATGTTCTTCTCGGCTTCCAACAAACTAAACCGAGTCACTAGTTTTTCATCGATTTGTCAGAGTGTAACTTTCAAGTTATCGCATACTGATGTACCGATATTTTGTTAAGTAATTTAACTTATACATTAGTAACAAATGTCATTTTTCGCTAAGGATTATCAGCTCTAACTTGAAATGTCAAATATTTTTGCAAATTCTGTCTGCAGATAGAAGCTAAAGGGACCATCGTTTTTCTTCTGTCTTGTGTTTGTTAAACAAGAGAAAGCTTTCAGTTTGTATCATTCAATGATATCTTATCTGTTTGTATTTCAACAATCATTTCGTTACCATTTTCACATAATGTTTTCTTTCAAGTCGCAATGAGCTGTAATGGTAGGGTTCGGTGTTTTTTGCGATAACACTTGCGCTTTCTTTGCTTCGCAGTTTCATACGTCAGAGGCCTAAGAATGTGAATCAAAAACTAAAGGAGCAATAAAAGGCATTAACTCCTGGTAATAGATAGAATGATACTCGACGACGCGTAAATATTATTGACAGTGACGATTAATTCAACGGTAGATCATCATCCGATGAAAGTGCAAAAGGGTTCCAAAGATAAAATGTTCGAAATCCGTATCTATACTTAACGCCAAGCACGAACTATTTTATGGAATTCCACACTTGAGCTTTTATACACACAGCGTGCAAAAACACGTTACTTCAACGTTATTCGTTGCAACAAAATCGTTGAAACTGCTGAATCCGTTATTAATCCGTATTTACAGGTATGACATTTGTCGAGTTTACGTTGCATGAATTTTTGCACAACTGTGAAAACAAATTCGGCCCACGGAGGATTGAAATAAACACTAATGCAGAGTAAACGGCTGTCTGTTTCTTCGTCCGCGACGTCGAGAGGCATTCGTAGTTAAATGGTCGATGCTCGTTAATTAAACAGTTGAAAATTGACGGGAAAACCGAGCAAACTGCAGGAAGCAACGTGGCACGAGTTTCTCTCGAGTTTCTTTTTCCACCCGTGAAAGCGGTTATCGCGATCCTCCTTCGGTATCGGCGGGCATTACCGAGTGAAGACCAGAGAAAGAAAACGCCTGGATGGGTTTCAATTGATCAAGGAAGAGGGGGAAGGTAGAAAGATAGAGAAATACGTTTGGACGATGCAATTATCGCCTGGACGCAGCGGTCCGGGTATATCGAACCGTGACATCGAGGTTTTCCCGCTCCTTGGCTCGCGGAGTTTTCCCCCGCGGAGCGACGAGCAGGAAGAAAATTCGAGCTCTCGATAACTCTCGATAACTCGGTGGCGGCCCGTGGTAGGTCCGTAGAATCGGCCATCGCTATAGCGTGCCTGGAACAAAGGAGCTGCGACGTCGACATTATCTCGATCGAATAAAAATGCCCGGGAGTCCTTCGATACACTTGACATAAATCTCGCGAACGATAAAGCGGGACTGCGGCAACGAGCAATACGTCCGATCGTTAATGCCACCGCCGCGTTGCGAGGACCGCGAGTTCTCGTCCCGATCGCGCGACCAACTCCCACGGCCATTTCGCCAAATCATTCTCTCCATCCGCTGCTTCATCCCCCGCGGGGTTGTTTTCGCGGTTTCGAACCTCTTCCATGCCATTTCGCGTTCGGATTGAGACGGAAACCTCGAGGGAAACTCTCGGTCCTTGTTTCTCTTTGAAATTTAAAAGAAACATTAGGAACGTGGGAAATAATCGTGACTGGCAAATTGCTCGCTTTCCGATGAAATGTTATTTTCGGTTCCCTTAGAGTATCGAAAATTCTTCTTGCTCGTTTCTGATTAAACGTTGGATCGAAATACAAAAATTTCAGCAACGTAGGTGGGCCCAACTCTTCGAGTACTGCATCGCAAGAGTCGTTTCTCACCCACGTGGGTGAAACTGAATTTATACGAATTTATACGAAGAAGGATGTATTTCGACATAGCGATTCGTCTCTAAACTCGTTGGAAACGTCGTTACGCTTTAAATAAGAAATCACCGCTAAATTCCTTCGATCTTTCATTCGGACCGCTTTGAATCTAAATTTCTGAGAGCCGTGATCGGTAAGAAGAAGAAGAAGAAGAAGAAGAAGAAAGAGGAAGAGGAGGAGCGATCCACGCGAGGGTGAGCTCGGAATAAATTACGGGCGGAAGTCGTCCAGTAATTTCGACCGGGGAACAGGTCGTGTTCCCCCGTGTGCACGAATGAAAAGTCCCTTTCACGTTCGAGTCCCGATCGATAATCGATGATCCGTTCGGTGACGCACGCGATTGCACTCGCCGGATGGATTGAACCGGCAATATCGCGGAATATGGGGGAACGATCGATCGTGACGGGAGGGGGGGTGTGAAGATCGAGAGGGGCTAGACTGACGCGAGGACCTTCGACTTGGAGACGGATCTGATAGCGTATTGAACGCCGCTTTTACCTGGAAATTCGTTTATCGGGTTCATAGGGCGCAGCGGCGCGCGTTTCTATGTCGATCTCTGGGAATACGCACGCGGCTACCTGCATGTATTCCCCGTCAATTTCATCAGTGCGCTCCGCGGATTTGCGAAACGCTATATCGCCCGGATACCGGCTGCGTTCGAAGGTCTTTTTTGTCCGTGCAGACAGACGGATGATGAAATTCCGCGGACGGAACGAGAGAAAGGGGAAAATTTCGAAAGACTCTTCTTCTTTTTTTTTTTTTTTTTTTCACTCGCGTTACGAACGGTGTGTCTGGCTTTTAATTCCAAGCTAACGCGCCGCGGACCGACTCCGTCTGTCGTTTAAGGAATTATTCCACTGTACAGTAATATTTTAGAATTTCAAGTAGTACGTTCTTCGAGTGGTTTGACGAAACGCGAAGAAAAAGAATCTCTTGGAGAACGAATTCCGCGAATTTCAGAGGGATCTTGAAAAAATGCACGAAACATTCTATCGAATATTCGACTCTGCTCTGGGAAACATTTTTTGTACCGGCAATTTATTTGCGAAATAACGAATGAAGTGTCACTTGAAATAAAATGATGTAGCATCGGAAATAATCATTCTCTTTAAATGGTATTTTGATCATTCTCCAATGTGTGAGTTCATTTGAAGCTGTCCCAAGTAGAAGTTAACGATACGTAATTTCGATTTCCTGAGAAAATTTTCTTTGCCATTTTATGAATTTTTGTAAGAAGCGACAAAGAATGTAGTTTACGCGAATTATCACGAATTATTCAAAGTCGTTGCATTACGTTATATCACATGGCACCATACCTGTACGTTCGTTACAGTTATCAGTAATTAGACAAAATTCCATAATTTTACCCGTCAGCTAAACTTCAGCATCCTCTCAGATACCGTCTATCCGGTATCCCGTCAGAGTACGAAAAATCAAAAATATCTAAAACATCGAAAGTGGAATTTCTACATTTTTTTTCACGTCCTACGATTAAAAGAAGTACACGTATAAAATTGCACGCGCGAAACTTTTGCAAAGTACAACGAGCCGAATGAATGATCTTTGTAATCCGGCACGGACGGGTCGTTTCAACGTTTGTCGGGGGCAATCACCTTTCCCCGCGATTCCATTTGGCGGAAGAGAGATCGTCCGTGGCGGACGAAACGTCGAGTCACTAACGACGCGACGGTTTTCTCTTCCTGTCGTATCTTGAAATCTCAGCGGAGGGAATTGCTGCGCGGCTCGGCAGGGCAACGAATCCTCCGTTATTTACGTAGATAGCGTAGAGACTGCCCTGGCAGAGTCACGTATCAGGCAGTTTCAATTTTCTGTGCTGAACTTTTTTCTCTCCCTCTCTCTCTCTCTCTCTCTCTCTCTGCCTGCCCCCAAGCCGGGTCAACGCCGTCCGAGAAAAACGCGGCTCATCTTCGAAATATCATTCTGGCCGATGTCCAACGGGCCACGTCCATTCCGAGAGTGCATTTCTTCGGTGTAATCAGAACGCCGTGGGACGATCAATCGGACCGAATCGGGCCAATAGGCTCCCTCGTTCGGATAATGGGAGGCCAAGTCGTGCGTGTGAAACTGTGTTACGACACACGCCGAGCTCCAGATAACGTGTCCGTTGAAGAGCTTTCGTTTGTTCGTTGGAACAATTGATCGCCGTGAGGAATTGTTGGTTTGGGGGGTTAGATTTCGAACGTTTGTCTTGTAAAATTAAATACCTCGAATGCTGTGATATTATATATTGTGTATTTATTATTATTAGGATGCTACCATGTATGTTTGACGAGGAAGACTCTTACAATTGTGGTATCGTTACGCGAATTGGAATCATCGTGTGTTTATTCTTTTTTCACTTCAACTGAGAAATGTTTTATTTAAACTGAGAAATTAATTTTTTTTTTTCTCTCTTCCTCACACTACAAGTGCAATAATTTATGTGACACTGGTATAATATCAGGCACAATCGTTGCATCTCTATCCTTTCATTTGTATAAAAACTGCTACGCTACGAATTTTGTTTTTTTTTTTTTTTTGTTTAAAATGCATCGACAACAATTTCTATTTAGACGGTACCAAGAATATTTGAAATTGGTGTTTTAATCTTCAAATTAATTAGTCGAATTATTGACGATTTGCAATACGAATTACTATGGTTTCCAATATCCAATGACAGTGGCATAATTTCGATCACTCGTGAGACCGGATGATATTACGATGCTCAAGTTAATTCAATATCTCAGAGTGTTTCGAATAAGCCGAGCCATAACTCTTGCAAGCAATTAGAAAAAGAATTTAGCTGCTCCTGTTGCACAACTCGTAATACCTACGAGGGTCTAATTTATAGCACCCTTAGCTTTCCTCTTTTCTAAACCCCATGGCGCAGGAAAACGAACGACCAAACGCTTGAAGCTTTATTTACGTTGTTTAACGTGGGTCCCCAGTAGTGTACTTGCACACTCCTTCGCGAGCATGTTCGCGAAACTTTGTTCTCTGAAACGTCTGCGCGGAAGTTCCGCCGAATACCGTGTAGCAGGCACACAAAATGTTTGCGTAGATGTTCGCGTTATTTCGTTACAAATGCTCGCGACAATTCACACTTATTTGGCACTATTTTCCTGTTTAAATTTTAAAACTAGCGCACAATAACGAGTAATTACTATCGACGATCATTTTACTTCAATAAACTTGAATTGGCGAAAGAAACACTGTGCAATGATTAAAAAAAAAAATTATTATATACCAATATACTAATACATAATAATTACTAATATACGTTATTACATACATACAAAAATATATATATACATTTTTTTTTTTTTTTAATCATTGCACAGTGTTTCTTTTGCCAATTCAAGTTTATTGAAGTAAAATGATAGTAATTACACGTTAATGTGCGCTAGTTTAAAAATTTTCAGTTTTAAATATATATATTTATATATAAAATATATATGTTGTCATTGTCGCCAGCAAGAGAAAAGAAAGGAATCTCTCGTCTGGTTTATGAAAGAGGATCGATCTGAATGGTTCTAAACACGTCCGCTTGACTCCCGTCAGAGTTGGACGAGCGAGTTGCTGAAAGGAGGCGCTCCGACGCGAGGAAACACGTTCGATCCGACTCTTTTCATAGGCAAAGGGCGCCATTGAGGCCGAGTATCGGCGCCAAGGTACCTACCACCGCACAGCTCGCTGCGATCCCGACGAAATTAATGGGAACGCGTTCAGCGGAGTAAGGATCTCGAAAGAGATCCGGGGCGAAGAATAGGCGCAAAGGGGCGTACGGAACAAGTCGGTTTGCCTTCTCGTCGTTTCAACATCGACGACAACGATTTATCTACGATTTGCTTTGTTGCCTTTGTTGGCGAACGGGGCGCGAGAACAGTGAAATCGCCGCGATAGGAATCTTCGACGCAGGCATAAATCGAACCGGGAACCGGTCTATAGACTGAGCACCGACGGAAGAAGATGGCGCGGTCGTTTTGGCGCGTAAACCTTAATTAGAGGGATTAGGGTAGCAGAGCAGGTAGCAGAGTTGGAAAGGGGAAATGGGAAATGGGAAATCGATGGCCCGGTAAGCGTGCGTTCGGTGTACGGTGTTGGATACGGTGTTGCGTTGTTACCAGTTACGGCTTCGATCCTTCAGGAGAGAGTTAAAGTGGCGGAGTTCAAATCTGATTATTCCGGGAGAGAGGGCGATGCGCGAAGAATCTGATCGTTGAAGGCTCGAGGTTTCCCAACTTCGTTATACCGGCGATTATTTATAAAACGACGAGTAACTGTGTCACGTTCGAAATGTCAAAAATGGCAGCGAGAATCAAAGTATCGATGAGCACTAATCAAATACTTAGTACTTGATACTAACACACGACTAACACTAAATACTAAATTGGAGTTACATTTTGATTGATACATCTGTTTTACTATTTCAGAGATTTGACGCTTTCGCGATTTAGAGTTAGATCGATAGTACAGTGAGTCGTGTCTAAGGGAGGAATCCCAACAGCGTTCTATCAAGTGACGTATCTCGAAATTCAGCGTGAGCTTGAAACCTCAACAGAGCTAGCTACAACACCGAGAAACACGCTTGTTTATTCCCGGAAGTCGCGAATAAGCAATGTCTTGCCGCGTCGTCTTTGTTATTTGTCGCGGCTCGAGGAAATCAAATCGGCAAACGACGCAACTCTTTGCTCACCGAGTGGATGGAACCCGTTTTGCGAGCACAGTGGGAACGCGCTGGGAAGGAAAACACCGTTAAGCGAGGGCCCCGCCTCTCGATTTTTCATCCTTCCCACCCTCTCGATCCGCACATAACGCGGGAGATTTCCGATTAAGACCTCGTCTTCGCGTCTCGCTTCAACCCGGTGTCGTTTCTCGCGCGGGAGAGACCTGAAATTAATCCCCCCCGGTAATTAACCTCGGTGCAACTACGAGGTTCGCCCTCGAGTGTCTACCACTCGACGAGATTTCCCGTGGAATTCGCTGGTTCTTCTTCTTCGAGTGTGCTGTTCCAGCACTTGTCGAAAAAGGCGATTCTCTCGTTCGGAGGAGTTTGGAAGAATATCGGGATTATCCGAAAGGCGCTCTTCACCGGGCTAGGTAGTTCGGTGTTTGTAAGAGTAGACAGATCTGATCTCTGTAGCCGCTCCGCCGGATCCTTTGATAACGTTTGTGTGCAATTTCGCTGAGAAGCTAGAAGCGAGATCTAGAAATTTGGGGAAACTAACGTCGAGAAATAGAGAAGATACGTGCTCTCGCTTCTCGAAAATTTATGGAGGAATTTATGTATCTTTTGAAATTGAATTGTTCAGTCTGATACTTTGCGCAGCAACAAAATCAAGACGTGGAATTTCGCGAGAATCAAGCATTTATACATCGAGTATTGAACCGTAAAGATGATTTTTCGACCAATGAACGGGAGATCGACTCTGCAAATAGCAAACTCAAATTGAAATGTTTTTCAAGGATTCTTCAATCACGCTGCCACTTCTAATCAGAGATACGCGCGCGCTGTTCATACATTCAGCTGCTACCCCCGATCTCCAAAATAAATTCTCCAGCTCCTGCGTACGTTTGATGAACAAACTTTTGTCAAAAATTCTTACCACGTGGCGGAAGTGTCTCTCGGACGAGAAATTCAGGACGTCGGCGAGCAAATATTTAAACGGAAGGAGATGGAACTAATTACGTCCACCTGCGAAACGTCGATCGTAGCCCCAGCGAATATCCGCGAAAACGGGGAGGAGGGGACGAGGTTGAAGTTCACGAGATTGAGGGGGGTTGCAACGACACACGTGCCGCGGGATTTCTTGAATTCCCGTCCGAGGAAAGAAGTGGGCGGAACGCTTTCGTTGGATATTTCCAACGAGACTCGTCTCGCGTTGGACTCCTATTACTCTGGTTTCGCAAAATGGACGCCGCCGAGGGCCTATTCGGCTAGACGCGCGCGGAATTTCGGCACAGCCCGTATGCGGATTCCAACCATGTCACTCACGAGAGCAATGTAGATGAGTGGAAGAGACGTGCCCAGAGAGAGAGAGAGATTCGTCCCCGTTCAGACTGAGAGGCGATTTCGCCACCGTGTCTTTGTGCAAAACGACGAAGAATTCGAGTCCTCTCGTTCTGCATTCGCTGCTAGTTACATCCCTACAAAGTACGCACTCCCTTGCTCGTCGTATTAAACGCTCCGAGAAAGAGAGAAATTCCCAGAAGTTGTGTTCCCTTCGTACAAAGGGAAATCCGATTTTTATTCGTTTACCTCTTCAGATATGAAGTTTGTTCGTAGACTCTGTTACTTTAACAAATTGCGCCGTATACGCGGGCTAAGGAAAGTGTTCCAACAGTTGTAGAAACTTTTCTCGTAAATATACTCGCTGTTGTATCGTATACAGGGTGAAACCAACCGGATCACCTTGAACGTCTTCGTCGTTTTTGAAGATGCGAGGAAACTTTGTTAACAAAAATTGTTTGGTACGGAGGGAGCCATAACGTGGCAGCAATAATTTTTTTTTTTCTAGCTGGAGGACTTTCGGAGATGCTTCGATATTGTTTTCCTTTGATCCCTCCACACCGGCTGGCAGAGTTAATTATTAAAACAACTAATTTCCTTTATGCCGCAAAAGCGGAAACCCTCGCCGTGGCACGTGCAAGTTGGCGCGATCTTTGACTTTCCCCCCTTTTTTTTTTTTTTTTTTTTTTTTTTTTTTTTTTTACACGAATCGATGCAGCTTTTTCATCAAGAAAACACTGGTTCGAGAGATATTTTAATTTCAATTTTGTGAAATCTATTCTGCGTGCAGAAGCAAGGTGGATATTGAAGGTGCGTGATCAAGTTGCGAGTGCGATTCACCTTGTACACATGTATGTCGTGAATAGTCCGCGCAAATTCGCATGCAAATTCGTGCTTGGTGAATACAATCAAAGGCTTTACTTTGAATATTCTACATATTTTGTGTATTGCGTGCAGTTCTCGTAAATGCATACATATCCCCGGTTTAGATGCGAGAATCAATTACCATGATTATTGTCGGTTTGAAACCAATCTGCGTGGATACATATAGAAACGCAAGTGTGTACCTCGTGGAGATCGTAACAGAGTACGTCGCAGAAGCGCTGATAATTTCAAATAATCGTCACATTTTATATGGAAGCGGCATGAATCAGTTTTGATCTTTGTTTCTCACAGTCGGTCGAAGAAAGCTGTATATGACGTTGTTACGATTTTTCAAATTCTTTGCGAAACAAACTTTATTCTGCATTAATTACGGATATAAATTTCATTATCGCACAGTTTGCAAAAGTGGTCGGGTCTTGCCGCGCAGAGGTATGAAAATCTCGCCTCTCGTAGCATTAAGGGTTGCGTAAGAGTGAATTTCATCGACCCGAAAGTAGTAGAAAGTACCTGGCACTGGTTAGGCAGGAACGGAAAAAATTACGCGATGGTAAAAGCCACGACTGTTGTCGAAACCGTGTCTGACCGCGTTATTATTGGAAGCCTACTGGTCCCATTATTCCCACGAGCGATCCTTTTTTTTTTCACTCTGTGCATCCGCAGCGCGAGCACAGAGAACAATAAAGCAAAATCTCAAAAAGAAAAAGATGGAAAACAAATCTGTTTCCTGCGTTGAGCAGCCAGCGAGAGTTTCATCGTGCTTAGCAACCGAAAAAGCAGCGAGATCCGGCAGAAACGGAAAAAAAATAAGACGATAGCATCTCTCGGTATCGGACTGTCACGAGAGTCGAGAGTATTCCCCGAGAGGATTCTACCTGCGTCGTCTTCAAGGTTATCGATCCTCGAGAACTTCGTTGGAAGAGTACCGCCGCGTGAAACACACCACTGACAGCCCCTCTCTCTCTCTCCTCTCTCTCTCTCTCTATCCTTTTCTCCTTTCCAGGATGAAAAGGTTCGAGCGACCCTCCTGAATTCCTCTCTTCCTCCGCCAGTTTCAAGGTCACCCTCCGGTTCGCCCTCTCGAAGAGTTTTCTCGCAGCGCGGCGCGCGTGTTGAAGTTGAGAGACAAGTCTGTCAGGGAGGGTGGAGGACAACAGGGTGGTTCGCCGACGCGAAACCCTTCGGCCAAGTACAATTCCGGTTTAGCACGACCAAAACTGAAACGAAACTGAAGTGATTCCTCCGGAGGTGTGCGCTCGAGCAGCAGTCAAGGTCAGCGACGCGAAAACCACGTCGGCTACGTTGTGACAACGTCCCGCTGCGGAGCCGTGCTGCAACCGCGATGCAATTTCCTACTTCGACGGAAAATTTGTCGTCGGGCGCGAAACCGTGATGAATTAATGTCGCGCCCGCGGTTAAATTCGCCCACAGCAGAACAGAAACAAAGAGACAGAGAGAGAGAGAAAGGTGTAAAGAGAAAGTTGAGAATGAGAGACTTGGAAAGATAGTGGAGCAAGCAGCGAAGGAATTAGCCGGCAAGAGTTCGGAGGTGGCTGCACACGCAGCGTGCAGGGCAGCAGAGAGGCGAAGGAAGAAGGATCGAGCGACGAAGAGAAGAGAAGGAGTAACCGGTGGAGGTGGAGGGTTTGACCATTTCGGGAGTGTCGGAGGTGGCGGCGCACGGCTGATCGATGCAACAGCAGCGCCGCTACGAGCAAGAGGGTAGGAGGCGTAGCGTAGTCGGAGAGAGAAAGGGCAGAGGGTAGCATTTGCTCGACAGCAGGGTGAGAGAGAGAGAGAGAGAGAGTCTCCCTTCCTACCGTATGTCGGCCTCCTCCGTTATCCCTCCGGTTCCCTCCCTCGAACCGCGTTGCACGCGTACTAACCGAGCAGCGCGCGTTTCACTCCGCCGTGTCATCCCCCTCCACCGCGACACTTCCACCACCGCGAATTTTCAGTACAGCAGGGGTTGCTTCGACGCGACGCTCATTTTTTTTCCCTTGTTTCTCTTTTTTTTTTCCCCCCCCCCCCCCCCCCCCCCCCTTCTCTCTCTCTCTTCCTTCGTCCGTTAGCTACTCCCTTCTCGCTTCCACGTCCTCCTCGACTTTGTCCTCTCTCTCTTTCTCTGTCGCTCCCTCTGCGCTCCCTCCCTCAGGCGGGCTCAGTTCTCGCCTGAAGACCGTGCGGTGTACAGGTGATCCGACTCGTGCGTATTCACCCTCTCTACGGCTGAGTTTGTCCGCCCGCTGGTCGGGATGACGTGCTGCCGCGTTGCCACGAGGAGGAGGAGGACGCACGCTCTGTCCTGCCGCGTCGTCGACGAGGTGCGCTTCTTCTTCCTTCTCCCTTTCCCGTTCTTCCTCTGCAGTTCCCTCTCGAGGACACGCGCTGCTCGCCCTTCCGTCCGCGTTCTTCCGCTCGCGCGTGTCGTGTGCTTGTTGGTCCTTCGTCGAAGTGAACGTCGTCGAGCACCGGAGAAAGAAAAGAAAAGAAAAAGAAATTCTGACAGGTTCTCTCTCGCTCTCTCGTTGAGCAAGCCAAGTTGTTACATCCGCTGGCGGGTCTGTACGCCAACGTTTCTTCGCCGGTTCTTCATCGGTGGATGGATGGTGTATCGTTTTCACTCGCGAGGAGCTACGGACGCGTAGAGCGTAGCGATCTCGTCTTTTCGTCCTGTGTGCGCGAAGTGACTCGACGCTAGCTTCTCCTCGCTTGCGATCCCGCTGTCTGAGCGTGTTGGAGAAGCTCCTTTGATGTTTCGATCACCGGGAGACGAGACGATGTGATATCCGGTCGAGATTGTACGCCGCGTAATAACTCTCTCTCTCTCTTCTTTTTGGAGATGAGTTTTTCGATCACGTGGGTGGCTGGACGATGACGCGTTCCCTCCCTGTATCTCGATGATTGCTGCTCCGGCCTTTGAGATCCTCGCAGAGTATCTCGTTACTCGTAACGCGAGATACGATTTCACCGATTTTTGTTTTTCAGCGTTCGCTCGCTCCTTTTAATCTCGTTCCTTCCAGGTGAAAGAAGGAGGAAGAGGAGAGGGGAGGGGATCCTCTTGTCGTTTCCAGGTAATTCGAAGCATCCTCTCGACGAACAGCTCGAGGAACGCGAATCGCACGATCGCTGCTGCGATCACACGTGGTCAGCGGTATCTCAACGATTTCACGACGCCGGTTTTATCGTACCGTGGCGAATCGTCGCCAGCACCCGGTGATTATCGAGCCGCTCGGGTCCGCTCGGGTATCCTTCTCGTCGCCGTCCTCTCTTCCGTCTCCTCCTCGATTAATACGTTAAAGGCGTTTATTTCCAGAGGCGCGCAATTAGCGTGATTAATACCCCGGCGAATTATACATTCGCGTATCCTCGGGATACCGAGTTGATTTATCCTGTCCTACGTGCGTAGCGTGTGCGGTAAGCACCGGTATTAAGCAGCCAGGCGATTCTCACGGTGCTCGCTAAATAACAGGGAGCGTTCAATTAGGTTCGCTCTCTCGCGGGATCCACCGACTTTGCTCCGGCGTTTCGCTTCTTCCACGCAACGGCAACTCGCCCCAACCACGTGTTTTCATTAAATCGGTTCGACTGACTCGCGAAACTCGTTCGGATCGTCGTCGTTTGTTTTTTTTTTTTTTTTTTTTTCAGAGTTTCAGACGTTATTTCGAACCAGTCGTTCGTCGGATGATTAGCTCTCTTTTTCCTCTCCTTTTTTTTTCTTTCTTTTTTTTTTTGGATTCAGTGTATGAATGGGGAACGATCCGTGGGCGAGAAAAAACAATGGAGCTTACGAGATAACCGATGAAACGTCTGGAAAACGGGAATACCGGTTACACGCGTCACACGTCAAAAGAACGGTACCATTGTGCTCCATTTCTAAGGCCTGACGGAAGCTCGATGATTCGTCCGTCCGCCAGCTGGCAAGGCCGGCGCTCCTCCGCCGTCGACGAGTCTGTTTTTAGCCGAACACGTGAATTAGCTATCCTCGGAGCGAGCGGACGATCGACGCTTTTCAACTTCTTCCATTGGTTCAAACTGGTATCGATTCCGTCCTCGTCGAATCCTCTCGACGCCGCGTACACACGTCGCCGCGCGTGTTCTTTCCCCGTCGACGTTTCAATTTATCTCTCGGCTCGCCTCTTCTCTCGGTCTCGTCTGATCACCACGTGTCGAAATTCCCCCTTTTCGACCGACCAACTCTCAGACGCGGAAACGTGGCGCGCAATTTTCTCTCGTTAATCCGACACAGCTCGAGGGACGCGCGTTCGACTTTTCTTTTTCTTGGGGCAACGGACGCAGTGGGAAAAAACACGGGTCGAAAGGTGGAGAAGATAGATGCTCCGTCAAATCGAGAAATTCCGGAATCCCGCGATCTGAAAGTTGCGTTTCCCAATTGAAGAGTTTGCAAGGAGAAGGTGGCAGTTTCTCTTTTTACGACACATGTGTGATCCAATATCAACAACAAACTTTCATTTTGATGTCGCGAAAGATGATCTTGCATCGCGAAGAAAATTGTAAACATCCAAACACGCGTAAAAATACTTTTCTTTTTTTAGAAATTTCCTTTCGCAAGTTTCGAAGATCGAAGTTTCTCCTTCGCAGTGATTCCCTACAACTCGATTCTCTCCTCGCTATCTTACCGAACTTTGAATATAAAATGACGAGAATTTGAAAATCCCAACGTTCAATAAAATGGTAAAGAAGAAAGAGAAAGAAAATCGTGCAGCGAGTTGTAAGAGGTCGTTGTAAAGAGAAATCTTAATCTTCGAGGTCACAAGGTAGATTTAGACTTAGTCACGAGGAAAATTTTTTTAACATTTTTACACGCGCTTGAGTTTCTACAGTTCGTCGAGAAAAAGGTGTCCTCGGTTGCCCGCCCGCTGTGAAATCATTTTCGAAGAGAATAAATTCACGACTTTCAAGGTACAAGCTTCGTGCTTTATTATAATTGATGAAATAATTGAAATTCGATTTAACAATTGAGAGTCATTTTTTTCTAGAAACGCAAGAATTTTTCGTTTAGTAATTTTAATTTTTAAAACTACCATAACTGTCTCTTGTTCATTTCGAATTGCGAGTAATTTGTTATCCAAAAAATTAACATTAAAGTTAATTTGTTATTATGAAGATAAATTAATAAATGAGATCTTTTTCTACCAAGTTATATCAGTTTCTTCGCCGTATCTCGTTTAAAAAAACACGATCTTTCACTTGGTGTAGACGACAGTTTGCCCGGAGTAGTAAGTTACAAATTTCCAACGCACGAATCAGACTAAGTTTCCCAACCCAATTCTGATTGAACCGATTTTAGAATGAAAGGTGAAGAAAACAAGCACAGTTGTCAAAGAGAAACTGCGAGAATTGCGAATAAAACTCGGGGGGTACAAAATCAGGGGGACGTCTCTGGTTTTTGATCGCGAAGGTCAGTCTCTGGCTCGACCACTCTCGCGGACGCACGTGCCAGATTCGAGGGATTCGACGATCGATGGGACGAATCGTTGTGCACGCCCTCGTTAAACGCGACCGCCTCGTTGAAACGCCGCAATCCGATGGTTTGACGCACGAACGAGCGCACGGGGCGATCGCGCCCAAACGAAATGCAGCACGGAAGGTGACATTTTTCCGGTCGGGTGCCGCGCGCGTTGTTTCAGCGTCTCCGAGTCGTGATTAATCGAGCAACCAGGCACGGAATCACGCGCGTTTCGAGACACGAAGGGGGAACGATCGAAGAACGATCGTCGTCGAGATGGTCGGCTCGTTACAGAGAGAAAGAGCGAGAACACGGCCAAAAACAACGATCGGAGACGCGTGTGCATTGACAGCGATGGTCGGAGGAGAGATTTAAACGGACAATTGTCTCGAGAGTTTCCGGACAAATGGCCACGCCGCAGTGTCGAAACAACGGCCATCGTCGTGGCTGCATTCGGCGTGCGGACGATTATCGGGCAAACGGATAACGCTTCGATGACCGTAACGCCGCGTCCCAGATGGCCACCATCGCGTCCTCTGCCCCTGTCCTCTTCTCTGCTTTGGAGAGACGCGAGAGAACGCACCCAACGTTCTCTGTTGCTTCGATTCCTCGTTGATGACGTTCTTCCGGGATTGTCGTGTTTTTCCAACGCGAGTACGTTTTCCTTCGACCCGGTTAATCAGCGCGGTCGACAGAGCATGAAAAACATCAACGCCACGATAGCAGTGAACTGTGCCATTAACGAGATTCTATGTCAAAGTTATTATTAAATGTTACTTTCTGCGAGGATCGCTGCTTGCTGTGTCGGCTTATTGGCCTTTCAGAGTAGTCGGTTTTCTTCCCGGAAGACTACGCGAGTTAGACTTGACTCTTCCTGCCGATCTTTCGACTCTTCGAGGCATCGTCGTTAACGTCCGAGAGAAAGCTGGTCGGCGTAGGATATTCTCGAAGCTACGCGAAGATCATCAGAGCGCTCTCTTTCAGACTTCCGCGGTTCTGTCCGATTCTTTGCTTTCTCGGGCGAGACCAAGGCACAGAACCGAACGTTCGAGCACCCTCTCGAGGGTGCCAATTGCAAAGGCGATTGGAAAGTTACTGCATCGTTGAGAATGCAGAGGATCCCAGTCGACCGTGCGCCATCGACAACGTCGACGAACGACGTCCGCACGGCGACCCAGTCGAGTTAGCAGCGACGATTTACAGACGAGATGCAAACGAGTTGGATGCACTTTCGTGCAGGATGATGGCGGTCGCCGTTGCTTCGTTCCGGGTTTGTCTCGCGACAACTGCCGGTTGTCGGCGCTGCGTCGTGGCCGAAGACGCCCGGTAAATTTCCCAACGGCTGGCAGCCGGCCAGACGTTTTTATTACGAGCCGTACGTGTGTACGCCTCGCGGAACGTTTCCTGCTCTTCGGTCGCTAACTAACGCCGTTTCCTGAACGCGTATCGCTTCCTCGTTCAGCGTCGCCAGCCGCTACTCGTCCCACGTTGCTTTCTGCGAACTTCTCCGAACTTCTCGACCAGCCTCACCCTCCGAGGTGAACTCCTCCACCCTTAAGTTTAGGCGCGGAGGCGTTAGTTACGTGTTCTGGCCGTTTCCCGTACTCTGTAATATTTTTATCTGAAGCGGAGTTTTATCCTCGCCGAGCGCTGCGATAACGCTCGGCCGTTCCACACTTTGCGCTCTTGGCCGCGTTCTACCACGGCGTTTAATTATTTCAAGCAATTATCGCTGCGGTAGTTCACCGGTTAAAACGTCGATTTTACCAGAGCACACGTTGAAATTCTAACCGTATCGTTTTTCGCCGCGGGAAACGTCGGGCAGGGGGGATCTGTTCGAACGAGGGCTGTGAACCTGTCAGAATGGTAGCCGACGACGTCTCGAGCGCGTGCGCGCGCGCGCTTGTCTCTCCTTTCCCTCGCGCGTGTTGAACTCACACTTCGTTGACAACCGTGAACGTGCGTGTCGTTAGCCGTAGAGACGGAGCCGAGTAACGATGTAGTGTCGAGCGGATCGTCGCCTACGGTGGAACCGCGAGCTACCGGCTCCCTAGAAACAGACGGCGAGGATGTCGACGTGGTTCGAGCCGCGTGGCCGCGATTGGTGAGACCTTTCCGGCGAGTGTACGAAACGTGCGTCGTTCGAGTTTGGTGAACGAGAGAGAGAAAGAGAACAGAGAGGAAGAAAGGGAGGGAGGGAGGGAAGGAGAGAGAGAGAGAGAGTGAGAGATAAAGGGGTGGTCCGCAAGGGCCACGGCCATGGGGGAGGCAGCATGTTCTCCGAGCTGTGCAGGGAGACTCTGCGGAAGGCAGCCGTGTGCTACAGTTCTGGTCGTGCAGGAAGTCCATCACCATCGCCACCAACGTCTCCGCCGCCATCTCCCGCCAAAGAAGCAAAGACTACTGCCAACGTTGACCTGGCAAATGTCCGTGACACCTGCCACGAAGCCAGAGATCCAGGGACCAGCGGGAAAAGATCGCTGCCGCAGCAGCCGTCGTAGTCAGAAGGAACGTGCACCACAGAGTTCCGTGACTTCACCGGAAGGAGATCGCCCAACGCCTCAGGCGACTCCAGGGAGTACGTTTACATCCGTCGAGGCGAAACGCTCGCCCTCCCACTTTTGGTACACGATTCTCTCGCTACCGCGTTGCTTTTCATCTCGGCTGTGAACGTAATGACGATTCGATGGGGATTTAACATCGATCGAATTGTGCGCAAAAGTCGGGATTGCGATAGTATCGAATTGAACGTTGATCGTGTTTCACCGTGATTTTGAATTCCATAAATGTAAATTACGTTTTGAATACTCGTTTGGTCGAACAGGTAAATGATTTTGGATTTTGGATTTTGCAGAGTGTCGGTTGCAAAAGTTGGTCGGAAGTGTAACGGGATTGCGATGGTGTTAAATTGAACCACGATCGGTAAATGAATTTGGATCTTGTAAATCTTGAATCTCCGGTTTTGGAATTTGTAGATAATTAGCAACAATTCTACACCTTCAATTTGACGTGCAAGAGGAATCAGATGTATCGAAACACCATAGCCATTGTTGCCTTTCTGAACTGCGGATTTCTATGCATTTAGAAAAATACAACAACACATAGAATCCAAACGAAAATACACGAAAATGCACTTTTTTTCATTGCTTTCGCGAAAGGTCAGTTTTCGTTAAAAAAAAAAAAGCCACGATTCAATTGACTAGATCGCGCTCAGAAAGACTATATATAAATCCCGTTACTTTTCGACCAAGTTGAACGTCACACCGGTACATAGAATATTAGAGCCAGTGTCAAGTCGTGTCTGACCAGACACGGTCTGAATCTACTTGCTCTCCATCCTCCTTAACCTCTTGCGCTGGATCGACGTCGAAAGTTTCCTGTCCCAAAGTTGCGACATTTTCTCAATCTCAAGTATATTTAAATATAACCCAGGCGAAACAAATAGCAAATTTATTGCTCCTTAGTAATTTCTACCCTTATCTTAAAATGGAAAGCGACAGTGAACTTGGCGATGTCATTCCGATGAATCACCGTATACAGTTTAATAAGCCAGCGCGAGGGGTTGATAGACGATAACGTCGAAATGCTTCAAAAAAAAAAAAAAGAAAAAAATATTCAATTGGTTCTTCGAACGAGTGCGACAAAACACGGTCGAGATCGAGCCACGCGGGGAATCGTGCCGGAAATTCGATCGTTGTCGCGTGGCCCGAACGGAGGGCCGAGACGGTGATCGTGGGTCCGTCTAACGATCGAATTGGCCGTCTGACGAGTGCGAAAGACGCGTAAACGTATTCCCGTCACGGAATCTCTCCAGGAAGCGTTCAACGGTGTCCAGCGGTGACTTTGGGAAAAGATTGGGCTGCCCCGAGGCGAGGGACGGCAAGCGAGGCTCGTTTCCGGCAGACGCGAGGGACGGACGTTCCGTGTCCCCCGAGAAGGGGGGACGTCAGTGGGAGGAAAACAGGGGGCCATACGGAGGATACGAGTATGGCCGACCAGACTCGAGACTCGGTAGACAGTCCCCTGGGTCTCCAGGATCGTCGCCCGAACCAGAGGACAACTCCTCAACTTCTGGCGACGAAGGTATTGTTCTCCTCTCTCTCTGTCGTTGATGTTTAGCTTTTGACTAGCGCGTGCCGCGTAGAGAATTTATTTTTCCCGCGTGGAACGACGAAGAAACACGAAGGGACTGGCAGAAGGTTGAAATAAGTATGAGATGACTAGCGTCCGCGCGGCGGTGCAACGATCTCGGGGAAATAATTAATCGTCCGAAATTCCGTGGTAAATGAATTCTTAAAATTCTCGAAATTTTCGGCTCGGAAAACGTCGAGCACTGATACAGAGATAGACTGTTTGTAAAATGGGAGGAGCGTAATTGACGGGGGATCGTTAATGGGTTTTCAGCAGAAAGCCACGGTTGTGCAGCAGGGAGGGGCGACTTGTTCGTCGTATTCGTCGTCGATACACACGGGTAATTAACGGAGGAAATCGAGTTTAGGAGACCAGGAGGCGGTCGTCGTGATAGTTCCATCCAGTCAAATTAGCAGCGCAAGGACACGCGAATCGAGTTTGCGAACTGTTTACTCCCGAAACGGACTCGCATTTTTCTCCGTGTTCTTCCGAGGCACGTTCTCGCTGGATGATAAATACTGGCAAACTTTGGTTTGCTGCAGAGAAAGAGAGAGAGTGATAAAAGGGTAAAAGAAAGAAAGAAAATCCCAGCGTCCGCTCCATCAGTTTTGTTTGCCTTGTTCATACGTTCGTTCGCAGCACCTGAAAAAAGAAAAAAAAAAAAGAAGGAAAACTCGACTATCGGATGCGGAGCGAAGCGAAGCGAGAGGCATTCCGTCAAGTTTGCCCACGCTCTCGTAGTCTTTCTTGATTCCTCGAAACAGCGGAGGCACGCGAACAATTCGCCGACCTTTTTACTCCGCTAACGCGATTTTCGTCTCCCGGGACCAGCCCTCGACGGGATATGGAGGGTTGTACGCGGGAGGCTTTTATGGCGTCAAACAAACGCTCCTCGATACGACGAGACGTTGAAAGCCGGAACGAGGGCGCCGAGATACTCTCCGATTTGACAAACGTTCAAATTTTCAGCTTCCTCCAATCTCTCGTACGTTTAAATGTCCCGATTCGACGAGTGTCGATTGTTTAAATTTCAAACGTCGATGCAGCGAAGTGTTGCAATCTTTTTTGCAATTTTTACGCGCTTGCGTTACAAAATCGCCGAGAGGAATTGGACGAAGAAACACATAAAATATTCAAAGTGCGATGCTTGGCAATTTTCTCTACTCGGGTTGTTCAAATTATTATTCTCAAAAATATCGAAGAATATTGACATATTTTAATTGCAAAATATTTTTGATATTTGAATGCAAGTGGAGAAATTTCCCGGTGTTCGCGCGACTGCTGAATTTCGTCGACCGACACTTTCAATCTACCGATTCCCATCTGCCAAGCCAGCGAATCCAAAGGCAGATTACAGACAGTTAACCCGGCCGTCAGCTCGACTTCTTGTCTCTTCTCTGCCATCTCTGTGAGAAATTCGTTTGCTAAAGAACAGCGGGCGATTTACCGCGGCGGCGAGCGAGCCGGAAGTTCCTTCTCCCCGCAAAGACGTATTCTTTGTCAGACTTCCGACGACTTTTCCTCCCTTTTATCGAGCTTCCTGTCGGCGGCCTTCCTCGCCGCGAAAATTTGTCCCGTTCCGGGACAGCAAAAGTGGAGGAATTTCGTTTGACAAAAGTGGCCGAGATACTCTGTGACCGAGCCGCTCAAAGCGGCCGAATCCATTATCGAATCTCTTT
>KQ435794.1:1218281-1231525 GCA_001276565.1 Melipona quadrifasciata | reverse complement strand
GAGTGTGTTTGCTGCGCCGCCGGGATGCCGTCTGGAATTCGGCGACGTACGAGCAGTTGTCCCCGTCGACAAACAATTTTTTATCAGCGCCCGGCGCGTTCGCCGTATCGATTTTGGCTCGTAATCTCGACGAGGATTATGCGGAAGTGAGCGCTACTCGCGTGGTGAGGGAAATCAATAATATCGTTGGACGATGATGCGCCAGAGAGGTACAGCCGATAACGCTTCGTAATTGTTCCGTAGGAAGTCGGAATAACAACCCGGAAGCATTACAGAGCGTGAATGTCCAACGTTTCGTGAGATCTCCTGGGTCTCGTTGGCCAACAAAAATTTGTCGATGGCCGCGCGTAATTTACATATTTTTTTAACCCATTAAACATAACCTGTATTATACATGTACGAGGATATTAAAACAACTTTTATAGTGAAACGATACGATATGGAAAAATATACTTACATTGCAATTGAAGGAATATATGAAAATTTTTAATGAGAACAGTGAGCTTCTTTCCTTTACGTCAGTTATAGTTTTTATAGTCTTTTTATATCATTATATTTTTTACCAGTTCGTCAAATATCTGATTTGATACGAAGAATATTTTCAAGATGCTCGTCTAAAATTTTTCTTCTGAT
Source organism: Melipona quadrifasciata (assembly GCA_001276565.1). Taxonomy (NCBI): domain Eukaryota; kingdom Metazoa; phylum Arthropoda; class Insecta; order Hymenoptera; family Apidae; genus Melipona; species Melipona quadrifasciata. The sequence goes on along the minus strand of KQ435794.1, from coordinate 1,230,892 downwards.
TTTATTTTTAATGGAGAAGAATCTGTGACAAATGTAATTACTTCTCAAAACAGACATCAGCGGATGAATATGATTCTTACATTATTATATAAAAGAAGATTGCTTGAATATAAGATTTCTACTTGTTGGAAAGTGGGACTTTAGGGGACTTGACAGATATTGCTCTGTCAAATGTAAAAATTTTTTAGTAACTTTATTCATTCCGCTGGATATTTTAAAAAAATTGTCAATCAAGTGTAATTTCTCATCGAGAAAGATTATTTTCTATCGTAGAATAAACAAATTCAGCATAAAGAGAATTGAACAACGTGTCTGTTTCAACTAAACTTATCGTTATTTTTTTATTAATTCTTTTCAAGGTTGGTGGACATTTGGAAATCATTGTCTATATAATAATAAAAAATATCAAAATGAGAAAGAATCGCCTGGTCCCACTGTGCCAGCGACAACCTGAAGGCGGTGAGAAAAATATGCGGTCGTCAGAGTGTTAGCAGTCTCTACTGACGATCGAAAGACTCGTTCCAAAAGCGAGCTTCCTTGATCAATACTCTCGTGCGCTTCTCCGAGAGGTTCGTACTTAAAATCGAGCGATCGGCCCGCAACCATAACGAAGCTCCTGCCGATGGTTTCTCGCGTTTTACCGACTACTCTGTCGCCTAATCTCCAAAGGATTACGCCGGGGACATCGGAGGATAGCCGGGAATCTGAAATCGGGGAATTGGCATCGGAAACCGCGACAAAGCCATTTTGTCCCCGATCGGCGTAATTGTTTCAAAAGCGAGTAGCGACTGAAACAAAACGTAGAAAGCTAAAGCTCGCTGACGCGAGGAGTATGTAGGTGTTGTGCTTGCCTCGCCTCCGTACACGTTGTTACACCCTGCCGAGAGATATCGTGTACACAGAGTAGGAGAGAGAGAGAGAGAGAGAGAGAGAGAGAGAGAGAGGCGAATGGAGGAAGGGGTTATATAGAAGCCTGTGAATTATGGGCGTTACCGGGTCAACTTGGTAATGCGGTCTCGCAATGCGGTATAGTCGTTTCCTACGATTTGCGTCGTTTAACGAACCCGAGAGAGAAATTGTCTCTCTCTCTCTCTCTCTCTCTCTCTCTCTCTCTCTCCATTCTCTGTATATTTCCATCGATAGAAAATTCATCATAATCTGACAACCGGGAAGTGTATTGAAACGTTAATGCTCCTTTATGGCAACATCCACCATTCCAACTCGGAGATGTTTGCAATCGCCGTGAACCAGCTCCGTGACTTACGGCTCTCCCCTTGCCTCTCTCTCTCTCTCTCTCTTTGCTATGTAAATGCGGATTACGCACCTGATGAATATTTATGAAATACGTGTGTCGACGATTCACACATGTGCAAGCGCTCGCTGTCCAAGAGTCGGAAGATACGTGCATACGCGCGTACGTGGCCAAAGTACAGCGTGAGAGAAGTGATCTGACGTTGTTCGAGAGGAAGGTCAGAGTTTTCTCGCCAGTCACGATAGGAATACGTGAAGTGTGGGTTTGGCGTTAACGAGGGTCAAAAGGCGGATTTTGATCAGGACGCAACGCCGCGAAATTTAATATCGATCGCGGCAGGTCGGCGGTTACGGTAACTGGCCGATTAATTTCGTGTAATTCCCCTCGTCGGTTGTGCACGCCTCTTTCGCTTTTACGCGAACGTGCACGATTGGGTCTCACTCTGCTTCCGATTTGTATCGTTCGTCAAAGTTTCGCGGTCGAGGCGACAGTCTCTAGGGAATCTAGTGTGGGGACTCGTGGGCGTCGCGGACCCGGGAAAGGGAACATCGAAGAAGAAGAAGGGATCGTGATGAATTGGCTGGTCGCCCGGCACGCGGACGTTTCCCGCGGAAGCTGCAAACGTGTTCGCGCTGTTGTCCGGCGTTTGCAATCGAAGTTTCGATTTTCAGCTTTTTCTCGCAACGAGCAGTGAGGAAGGAAAAAAAGGAAGGAAAAAGGGGGCAAATATAGTAGGAAAAGTAGAACGCGCGATAAACGCAAGAGATATACTCTTCCGCTCTTGCTCGTTTGCGCAAGAGGATTGTCATCTCTATTCTTCTCTCTGGTGGTTTTCTTTCCTCTCGTTTTTCGAGCAAAGAGAGGGGGGGGGAGGGGGTGAGTAATCTCACGGGGAGAATCAGGACACTCTGGCAAACACGTCAACACGTCGATATCCATCGCGACGTTATCAATACTCTGTTTCTAATTGCGTCCCACTCGTGTAATCCTAGATTAATTGCCCTAATCAAGCGCGCCAGGCAATTGAACGTTCCGATGCGCGTCATCCTTTTGGAAAATAATTTCTTGCGCAATTTTCCAAGTTGCACGCGCGAAACGTTTTTTGTATTTTGTATTTTGACAAACGAACTATCGCTCGTAGGAGCTATCGTCGTAGGAAATCTTGGTAAAAGGATCCTATCAGAGAAACTTGCTTTTTCAAACTGACATTGACGATTCCTCGTCCAAGCTGTTTCTCGAGAATTGAAGATTACCAATTACATCATCCGTGAGACGAGATGGACGAATGAATCCGATCTCTCTTCAGAAACGCGCTCAATTGTGATTCGAGTTCTGCCTCGATAGCAGCAGACTATCGCTTCGTTTCTGCTTAGTCAAATAACAATAATACCGAAAATGACTGGTAATAATCGGAGTAACCGGCTGGAGGGTCGGTGTCGGTATCGACTGAAACAACAGACGTCAGAGTGTTCTCGAATAGAAGCGGCAAGAGTCGAGGCAGGTTCTCGGAGTGTCGTGTTTGGAGGGATGGGTCGCGGCGATGGTAAGCAATAAGTCGGTAGACGATGTCGATAGGAATCGCTGACTTTGGTCTGGCTTCTTCGAGACGGGGCAAGTCCTCGCGATTGAAGAGGACGAGCCTTTTCTATCTCTGCTGTGTGATACTCGAGCCGCGAAAGTGCCGAACCCACCTCGCGGCTTGCCAACTTGAAACACTCGAGAACCCTCTTCGCTGCTTTGCTTTCGTATACGCGATTTGTCTCTCTCTCCTGTCTATCCATCCTCTTCCTTCCGAGTCGAGGCAATTTCGGAAGCTCAACGGAGAAGAAGATACTCACGTACACGTAAGCTTCCGGCGAAACTCGGTCGCGCTTTATCTGTCGCGGCGATAAATTTTCCGCGGCACTTTTAAAATGATTGGTGGCGCGTACGTAATTCACGCGAGGGATTACACGGGACGTCCTGTGGACGAAAACGAAGGACTGTTAAAATACACGAAGAAATATGTCAGGATGGAATATTTCTCGTTCACTTTCGATAAATTTATTATTTTGGACGATAAAGGTTCAGCGACAGAGAATTGAACTCGAAAATTTGCCGAATGTATAATAACGATCTTTCGACCGAGTACGTTGAAACTCTGTCTCGTCGAGATCGCAGTCTTTAAAAGGAAAGAATTTCGCTTCGCACTCCTCGGAGAAGAGGATTTTTCTTTACTTCGTTCTCTCTCGATCTATTGGACTAATCACGTATTAAAGTACGTAAATGACGCACTTTAGCCGTCAAGACGAGTTTTCTTCTACTTTTCTCTACTCGACAGTGGAATATTTATTTTTTAATCTGTTGCAATTCAGAAAAGACTAACTATAGACATAACTGTTAATCTCTTACAAATTCAAAGTTAGATTTGAAGGATTAGATTAGGTTAAGTTAGGTTTGAAAAATAGACATTTCAGATCTTCGTTAAAAACGTTACCGCGAAATTCAAAGAAAGTACTATTTCAAAACGGATTAACGGACTCGGGAAATAATTCGATCAATGTGTACGCTTTGACGTCGGGTCCCGTTCAATGGCGGCGTTCCGATTAATTATGATAACGCGAAAGGATTAACGAGTCTGGAAAAAATTTAAAAACAAGCTATTCTACGTTATTTATATTACGATCTTTCTCTTAGTTTTACACTTTGCTTTACCTTTGCGAATCGGACTGTTGTTTAAATTCTCTTTTTTTTTCTCTGTTTCAGGTGAGTATCCCCACTAGATGAGTAAGGGGAAGACTAATTTTGGAGAACGAAGGATCCATGAAACGAGCGCGCTGCTAGATACAGCGGAGGTTGGAAAAAGTAAAAATAAACCAGACGTTGGGTCTAGAAAATTCTATTTCTGCGGCTAATCGCCAGCTAAGAGTGCCCTACGCTCTTACTTTTTTCGTGTCGAGGCCACTTACGTTCCCCGCATCTCGGCCATCTCGTCGTTGCGCGAGAATTAAAAGACACGGGTTGGCTGGCTGGCGCCGGAACCAATTCTCAGCGAGTTTCTCGAGCCTCCTTCGAAAACGCGGGGAACGCATCTTCCCGCTCTCCCCCGGGCGTTTTCAACGAAAATGGAGCGGCATTGTTCGCGCGGTGATCGTCCGCGGACGAATGGCGTCGTTTCTGGTAATTGGAGCAAACCCGGCGCCGGAGTGCCAATTAAACTTACGTCTCGCGATGTCTTTATTGTCGCCGGCTGAATGCGGCCGCGTGCCTGAATTCCTGGCTAAACGAGTTTACCGCTCGTTGATTCGGTAACGATGTTGCCGTGAAAATTCGCTCGCGCGTGTTTCCCTCTCCCCCCACGAGCGGGAGAGAATCGTAATCATCCCGCGAATAATCGAGGAAGAATATCGGCGAAGATCGGCGATGTAGCTCGTAGCTTTCGTCGTTCGTGAATTGCGTTCGATTCGAAAGTTACAAGTTCGTCATCTCTCAGACGACACGGAGGAAATGAAATTTTACAAATTTTGCAATTCCGTGGGATGTGAAATTATTGGATCGAAAGCGACAAAACACGTCTGTTAATTCGTTGCAATTTTTAACTCGTCGATTCATCGATTATCATTAGTTATTAGGCAGTAATTTATCGTGCTTAAGGAGGTAACAGATTTCAAAAAACTGCACGACTTGTACCACAGTAGGGTTCGTCTCACTGAAAGAAGCAACTGTTCTGACTAAGAAATGAAATGACTTTTTTGCCATAAAATTTTATTGGTATGCAAACATTCAAATCGATACAAAACAAATTACAGGCGCGATCGCTCAGTACCAGACAACGCCACTCCCACTCGGGGTCTACGCCACGCCCCCTCACGACTCAACCAATCGCTAATTTTCGTTGCATCAGCGTTGCACCTGAAGAGGCCCGATTTTCTGGGTTACCCCCGCTAAAATCACTGTCAGTGATAAAAGTGACAATAGAACTATGTATTTTTATCTAAGCCTAACCTTGATTGTCACGTAATGAGTCTCTCGGACATATTACAATCTCTTTGCTCGCATTTTCAATTATATCCTATTTAAATTTGCCGTTTGAAAGAGACATTTTAAACTGAAATAAACTTCTCTCGATTAATTTTTAATTCCGCGATTGTGCAAGTTGCCACTTAAAAGGCGACTGGGCTGACGAGTCAATTTCAACCTCGGTGCAGAAATTATGATTCACGACCATGGGAGCGAAATGAAATTATTTCTCCCGGTTTTTTCTTTCCTGGAGGTGAATTTACTGGCTGGAACAGCGGAGAAAGTGTCACTTTCGTTGCTGTTAAGTGAACCGTGCAGTTTTCGCTGTGTTCTCTCTCCGTACTTGCGTAGTTTCGCGTTTCATTCGCCACGATTTTCCCCGGCTACTTTTCTCGTTACGTGCGTCCTTATGTAACGAGAATTTCTTCACTTGGCAAACACATTCTTAATCAGCGTTTCGCAAACACCGTGCCGAGGGACAGGTCTCGGAACAACGTATTAGAACCATCGCGGTCGTTTCGAATGCTAATTAACTGTAACAAATTCCGATTGACTGTCCGCGTTGCAAACCGAGTTGTCAACGCGTTTGTCAACGACGCGACGCTGACGATGTCGAATGAATTTTCGATCGATTCAAAATAAATAAATTTATGCAATCTTGTCCAAACAGAAATTAATATTAACTTTGACAAGAGCAGCCGTAGTGCAGACGAATCTAAAGTCTGAAGTCAGTCGTGTTTCGATTGTTGTAGTACGTTGATAAAATTATAATACTACGATAACAAAAATTATACAATTATTCTAATATTCCTTACACGAGACTGTCATTTGCAAGTATCAATACACATACACGCGCGCGCGCGTCTTTCGCTGCACTTTCCATAGCTATTTCCATAGCATGAATGCGTTCGGGGATTATAGGTAATGAAATTCTCAAGCAGCTTCCGTCCTGAACTCTGCTAATTACTAATTACTACGAATGGATGCACGGATTACGAACAGATCACGGTGGTAGTGTAGGAAGCTGAATCGAGTGGTTTCTTCTTCTCGCTCTCGGTCGGTCGGTTTCTGATCGATCGAACGCCGATGGAAGGATGCATTTCGTTAATAGTTTCCTTCCCTTGGTCGATGGCATTTACGTCTTTTACCAAGAGTGACCTTAAAATATCTTTCTCTCTCTCTCTCTCTCTCTCGGAGGTCAACTTTCAAAGGCCTTTTCGATTCTCGCAGACTCGAAAAACCTGCAAGAGTCTATTCTTCCTACTCTCTCGTCAGCTATCGATCACCTTTCCCGCGCTTTTCATCCCTTCGTACGCATTTAATCGCGCGGTCGGTTGAAAATTGCAACACGCGAAAAACTTTTCGTTCAACAAAGGTGGAGATAAATCGTTGATCTTTTCGCGACCACGGCCAGATGCTGTTCGTTCTTTGCTATTCTCCCTGTTTCGTTATTCTGGTGCTCTTGGGTAACTCTCCATCAGTGCAGCAACACTAATCGAAGAACGTGTAATTCGGATCGTTCGTAGAAAGATACAAATAGCATACTCTGGACAATCTCGCTTTTATGAAGCGGAATATCTTCCTTCATTTCGCGGAAAACACAAGTGTCAGGTTTTTCGAGATTACACGTGCGCGTTACATTGTTCTTTGTCTGAATCGAAGAAATATCAATCAATTAAACTGTCTTTCTATCTGGGTTTGAGATTAAACTTGTCTTTTCTATATTTTTAACCTTTTCGTTACAAGCGGCATTTTTCGGAGTAATCACATATTTGAAATACATAATACACTTTAGCTACCAAGATGAGCTTTCTCTATTTTCTCCTATTCGACTTATACGATAAGAAACTATTTTTTAATGAAAAGACTGGTTGTAACTCTTACTCTCTTTAAAAGATTGGATTGGGCTTGAAAAAGTATTCTGTGTCCTTAACTTGGGAAATTCAAGAAAGATTCTATTTTAGAACGAATTAAGGAACTCAGTATATTTGAATATATATATATGTAATTACTAATATATAATTTTTGCATGGGCTCCCGTTCAGTGATGGCGCTCTGACGGAGCAGACTGTCGTAGCGAAAGAGTCAAAAATATTACTTTTTAGTGGTTACATATTTTTCACGACACTCGCGTCTTTTAGTTTCCTTTCGTTTCCCACTTTAACGTGTCAAAACACTCGTTTTCAGTCGTAAAATTAACTGCTCTTCCCGCGAGTGCTTCAACGAATAAGGAAGCTAGCTTACGTTCCGAAAGGATATTTGATATTTCGTTTTTTCCTTCTCTGCTCGGCTACCTCTTTGGAATAGCGATGTTTTGCTCTAGTCGCACACGTTGATTCGAAACTGTCGCTGGAAAATTTCACACCGTGCACGAAGCTCGCTCGCTCCGCGCGGTGTTTTAATTAAATTCGACCCAGGGACGACGAGGGTGCGTGTGTTTCTCGATACGTGTCTAACATTCCCCGGGTGGATCGCGTTCGCGATGGCTCTCGTGGCTTCTCTCTTCCAAGAGGCAGTCCTGGCGACGAGGGTGCTCGTCGCGCTGACGCGGTGAAAACGCAATGAAAAATTGCTCGCGAAGCGAACGAAACCAGACGTCAAAAGGTATTCCACGTGTCGTTGACCGACAGACTGTAGAGGAAGAGGGTCTGAATTGAGTGGCCGAACACGTTGCTCGACGAAAGAATAGCCTGCCAGGAAAGAAGAGGCAAACACGGCAAATATTTGGGGCATCCGAGGAGCGTCGTTGTTGGAGGACGCGGTAGATTTATATACGGAGCTCATTCGATGTAGAAGAATGTCCTTTGCGAGCGGAACACTTCGTTATTATTAATTTTTATTAACTCTATAAAATTTTTATTAACATCTATAAAGATTCGGATTTTTCCTTCTTGCAGTAAATACGGAAACTACGCAAATTTTCTTCACTTTCTTTTCTTCTGGCCAAATATTATTTAAAATAGATAACGAGAATGAAATGAAACGAAATTTGCACTTACGCGCGCAGCAAAGGAAGAAGATCATACGAGTCAATTCGCGATGCGATTGTATAAAAGTGTACGTACAAGAACACAATGAAATTGAGGTTAAACGGTATTGATGAAAATATTGAAACAATTGCCGATATTCGGCTATTTGCACTTGCTATGTTACATGAAACGATAAATTCTATGCTAGATCAATTTGGTAAAGCAGTAAATGGTAAGAAAAATTACATATTACAATTATTTCTAAGAAAAGAAAGCGTATATATACTTTTCGTAGTCAAAGGGTTAATAGAGAATGTTGTGTGTACTCGAAATGTGAAACGTTCCGTTGCCACTCGTTTTTACGGGAAATATTCCGAAATAGCAATGTGTGAAAATAAGTTGAATAATTTCCAACCAATAGAATTTTATCGCTGCTTGTTTTTAGGAAGAAACAATAAGAACGGAGTGTAAATTGATTAATTTCAAATTTTGGATTCGCAACAGTTCAAAATACGAGAAATACATTTTTCGCGATTCATTGACAGTTCTACTGTCAGTGTCAATGTTCACGATAGTCAGTCAACCGTGTTAATTACCGATCGAGTTTCCAAGTAACTTGTCACCGTTAATACGCTGCAAGCTCGCGGAACTAAGTTGCAAACTGTCGCAGCTTTTTATTAACGCGACGTACGGATATTGAGACGTGAGATTGTTGATAAGCTGCCATTATAGGATCGCGTTAAATGCGCGAAGCTCGAGGAAAGAAAATGGGGGCGAAAAAGGGTGCCTGCAGGCAATCAACATATTTTTCACTGGGATTTAAACGATCCGCTTAATGGTCGGACAAGACTCCTTTCATACCGAATTGTTGCGATCGCGTAAATGAGATTGTGAAAAAAAGGAAAAAAAAAATGGTTCCAGTCGTAAATTTCGTGCGAGACTCGTTTCCTAGAGATATAATCGCAACGAGAAATTAAGACGGGACGAAAGATACATACGCATAAATTTTGGTGGAATGTGTTCCGTTTAATAATTAGCAGAGACTTTTTTCTTGCCTGAGGTTATCGATCATTTGTGCGACAACGAACCAACTGTGCTATTAACGACAAGAGAATTTTGAGCTACATCGAGTTAATACGTCACGCGTAATACTTTTATTCGCTTATCGAATCACAGAGTGCAAATAATTAGATAATAAATTTATTCTTTCTTTATTGTCAGATCTCTTTAATTGGCTACACACTCGTTCATAAGTATTTATTGGTCCCATACGAGATGTGATGATTAATCTGAAGTACACAAACAAAACGATTGATACAACAGAATTTTATATTCGTCGCAAAATTGAAGTGATATAATAAATTATCTGTAGCGTGCACGAATTCAAAAGCAATAATACGAATAGATACGTACATAGACAAGAAGGAAAATAATTTTGTCGTGTCAAATTGATGGAAATGTTCTTGTGATATCGTCTTTTATAATTTCTCCGAATTCTTAAAGACTTTGATAATTTCCAATTAAGTTTTCACGAGTGTCCTAATTCTTACAGTGGATCAAAAAAAGTATTGATACACCTAGTTTTTTCGAAATAAAATTATACCTTTATGAAAACAACGCGTGCAATAGCAATTTTCAATGTGTTACTTTTGTCCGCAGTAAAACCACTCGTGACAAACAGATTTAGTTCTCTAATTATTCATTTTTTGAAAAGCATTGCAACAAAATCAAACGTGCCAATAATTTCTTCATCCACTATGTACATGCAACAATTCACACGCGACGATTTAAACAGATTCCGTTTTCCAGTTATTTATTTTCTCGCAAGTAAATTGCCAATAATTTTTTCATCTCACTGTGTACGTAGTTCATTTCACTTGTGAAACAGTGAAACACTCGCTCGTCCGAAGATCGATGTTCACGTTTAGCAAAGATTGCCTCGAATCTTTGTGGCCAGGGTTCCATTAGCTTCTCGTACTTCAATCTCGCGGCCAGGGATCATCGACGATGGAACGTAGGGTGGTCGTTAACCCAGATGAACGGGGTGAGCTTCTAAAAAAGTCTCGGTCCGCTTAATTCCGTCCCCCCTTTCTGCTCCAACCTCTTCCCCGGACTTGGCATTATTTTTGCCAAGGAAGCTGCCGACCTCCTGGTGGACAAAAGGTACGCCACGGCGGAAAAAGAGCGGCTTTATCAATCGTTTCTCCATCTGCTATTAAGTCTGTCTCGCCGGAACGCGATGGATCGGTCTTTATTTTTTTTTTTTTTCTTTTTTAATTTTCGAAACAATCCACGAACAAAGCCCTTTTCTTCCACCGCGTGGCAACTTCTGCGAAACGTGTACGATTGTTCCGCATTGAATTTGAAACAGCGTCGATGGCAGAATGAACAACTGATTTGTTCAGCCGAGAGGAAAAGTGGAGTACGCGGTACACGTTGGTTTTTCCATCTAACTAAAAGCAAAGGTAATAATTTTCAATGAAGACGGAGGAAGAAATGCTACGTCATTAGTGTTCCCCGAGCGTGGGAGAATTTCCTCTGCAGTCTGTTTACGATCTTGCTTCCTGCTTTTCAGTCTCGACAATATCACTCACTTGAGATGATCGAATTTTTATGCTGGATATTTCAGTCTATTTATAGTAAAACAATTATTGAAAATATTTCGTAATAACCTCGCAGAAACAAGGTAGCATTGCCAGTCGTGGAGAGTTAACTGTAGCTTCAGAGATGAGTCTTTCTCGAGCTTTCATTTCGAGGGATCATATGTTCATCGAAGTATTTCGAGTGTTTGTGATCTTCGAGTCCGATCGATGCCGCGGTTGGCGTTATTTTGGACCCGGATGTATGGAAGAAGGCAATAACAGGACCGGGACCTGGCAATATTACACCAGGAAGATAGCTCCGACGGATAGTACGTGGAACTTGTAATGAAATTCTATTGCGTAGTAACTCTCTGGACGCAGTTCTTTGGTCAACATGCGTGCATGTAGACGCCGATGCCTGGACACGAGCATGTTGCTTGGTTAAAACACGGCTTGACCTGGTGCGACTCGTCGTCCATGGATCAAACGGACGTTGATCTCTCTCTTTTGCAGATGAGAAAATAAAATGTTCAAATTTAGCAGCAATTTTCATCTATTCTCGTTGTTATAATCGTGTTGCGAGAAGATTGTGAAAAAGAAATTATATCGTCAGTTTCGGAAGAAGAGTCTAGAACAGATGAAAATTATTTTCCAGCAGGCTATATAAACTACTTTCCCTGTCTTTCTTCAATTTCACTAGTTACGGTAAAGAGAACAATTTACATGCACATATATACATATAACGCGAGTATTGTCTCGACGCAGTGGAAATATGGATGCAGTGGAGGGGATAGCGCTAGCGATCAGGAAAGTGGGGGCAATTGGGTGCCGCCAGTTAGCCACCTCTGGTCTAAAAGATGAGAGGTGAAACAGTAATTATAAAACACGAGATAATTCGACAATTGTCTAAAAGATGAAAGGTGAAATAGTAGTTACAAAACGCGAAATAATTCATTAACTAATTGTGACATATCTTCCACGCAACGATGTTCTGACATTCGCAGATTCTTTCTTTTTATTAAAAAAGTACTGCATTTTCTTTTCTTCTTCTTCTTCTTTTTTTTTTTTTTTTTTTTTTTTTTTTTTTTTTTTTTTTTTTTTTTTTTTTTTTGAGAGAGAGAGATAGTACAGCAAAATACAAGCTTGAACAATTAGGTATCAAATTGCACGCACAATGAATTTAATTTGTGGTTTAAAATGAAGTTAGTTACATTCTTAGGTATACGTGTCCATCAACTAGAAGAAAAAGCAATTACCTAAACTACCCTAAATAAGACGGTCATGCATCTGCATGTTCCTTTAAGACGTATCGAGACACTCTTCATCCATTTTAAAATTTTCTCGTGATAACACGCACGACCGAATTCTGATAACGATACACCGTTGAAACATCGTCTTTTCAACACCGGGTAACGCCCAGAAATCTCTTACAACGGTCCATTATCTTTTTTCCCTCCCAGCAGCTCGTTTCTTTTTTGCCGGAGTTTACCGCCCGAGCTTGAATTTCAGTTACGCTCGCGCCTTCCCCATCGGTCTGACGAGTTAAGACTACTTCCACTGATACGTGCTAACGCGATGAAAGGAACTGCTCGGACGGAAGCACGGATTCTCCGACGCGTCCCCTACTTTAAAAGTATCATTACATCACGGACTTCAACCGAGAAACGTCGTAGAACTTTCCGTCCAACCTTGTCGCGATCGCAAAAATTTCCAGTGATCGGTCATCGCAAATCGTCATGAAGGCGAATAAATCTGTCGAGGCATGCCACCATCGTTCGCATAACGTTTCTTTTTTTTTTTTTTTTTTTT
>KQ435794.1:1191279-1218267 GCA_001276565.1 Melipona quadrifasciata | reverse complement strand
TCGAAAATTTTTTTTTTTTTTTTTTTTTTTTTTTTTTTTTTTAATTTTCCCAACCAGCAGTCACGCCGATGGAAATACGATCGATCGAGAACGGTGAAAGAAGAGCTCGGTTATTAGTATCGACACTCGTCGGCTCTCCTCTCCCTTTCGTAAACGATTTGTAACTACGGAAAAAAAAGAAGAAAAAAAAAAAGGGTGGTCCGAGGTTATTGTGCCGCGGGATATTGCGATCCAGTTCGTAGGTAAAATCAGCCGCGATGCTCGACCGATACTCTTCCATCCGAATGGTATTTCCCGGGCTGCGGCTGACCCTTTCGTATCGATGACGCCCGAAGCGATATTCGGTGCCTCGTGTCAGGGATCTCGGCAAAAGTTCGCGCCGTTGGCTGCCACTTTTTCTGAGATTTTTATCGGAACGGAGCGAGACGCGGTGCTCGCCAGTGATTGGCCGTAATTTATATGTAGATCGTGTGTACGGCCACCGTGCCAGCCCCCAAAATTCTAACGAATTTCCCTCGGATACTGTGCTCTGCATATTTACAAGCCGCTTTCGTCCCCTGCTTTCTCCTCATATTGTCCTCCTTTTTTTTTTTCTGTTCTCGTGCTTTTCTTTCTTTTTTGTCATGGAAAATACGAAGCGCGCGTGGCGTCAGTTTTTGACGAAACTCTCTCTCTTTCTCTCTCTTTCTCTCTGTTTCTTTTTCTCTCGTAAGTCCTGATTCGATCAAATGGAAGCCAACGCACGAAATACGTGCATATACAGACGCACGTAGAGACACAGAGTCTTGCCTCTCGACTCATCCGCTTCGCAGTGCGGTGTTTTTTCGGTTTACCCACTCGAGAAGGAATTCTTCTGGCCGAGGTCGTAAATAAAGAAAACGCCACTTGCCCCGGTGCAGCCGGGAATTTACAAAGCTCCGCGATCCATTTCTGGCGCGAGGAGGATTCCTGCGGAGAAGAGATCATCCGAAGCTTTCAAAAGCTGACGTCTACGAGGATCTAGTGCCAGTCGTAATTAACGCCGGAGTTATTATTAAAGCGTAAAATATCGAAATGTTTCCGCGAAGAATTCCGTTCGCAAGATCATATCGATGCAGCCTGCTAATTTAATAATTTCCAGATTCTTGGCCAAAAATCACTTTCTGTTCTACTAGAACAAATCCGCAATTTTTTTTTTTATTATACGTTCGTTTCAACATTTGAGTGAGATAATTTTTGAAACGCAATAAAAAAACTCATATTTGAACTTAAGTTTAATTCAAAATTAGTAAAATTAGGTTTGACGTTTTATTTTAAAAAAATGGGCGGAAAGAAACTGTTGACCCACCCTGGCCTACAAAATATCGAGAAGTTTCCGCAAAGATTCGTTTCCAAAGTATTTAATTGAAATTGTTAATTCGTAATTTGCAGAAATCTGGACGAAGCTTCTGTTAAAAATTGCGAATCATTTATCTCGATCAATGCGCCTACTTATTTGGACGGCTCAATTTTGTATTTCGGGGGATGAATTTCGGACAGGTCGGAGTTCAGATCGAATCTTCCAATTCTACGTTTCTCTGTCAGATAGCGACAGCGACCAGTTCCCCACCAGTTCAGTGACGACACCATTAATCAGCAGCACGCGGATACCAGGTGGAATATGGCAGATGGACTTTGCTGGTGCGGCAGACTGTCCGACGCCTGGCCTGGCCACGCGATGCTAATGACCCGACAAATTTTCCGATTGTCCCGCATCGTCGGGAAGATCTCGTCCCCGGCGGCGTTTGATAAACGACCTTGATCACAATGGCCCCGAGCTTCCGGCGCCTGTTCGATTTTTCACTCTTTTCTCGTTCGAGGTTTCTCCTCTCCCTTTGGACCAAGGAACTTTTTAGCCAATTTACGGCACGAAGAACGAAGCGGCTGCCCGCTTTTTATGGCCCTCGCTCGTCTCGTTTTATCGCGCAATAATTATTGTAGTCTCGTCCCAGAGATCCTCGGACGCTGGGAAATTTCCTAGAACTGGGAAGAGGTTGGACAAATCGTCGAATATCGTTAAAAATGAATTTTTACCACTAGCACTGTTCAATTCGTTTTAGTGATTAAATCTTGTACATATATTCTCGCAATTTCCGAGAATTGCTCAGAGTTGAATATTACACAAGGCCACCGCGGTTGTGCGTCATTTGTAAAATAGTGGTTAGGGCTCGCGTCATTCGCGGTTCTAATTCTGACTAGTTCGTTTAAAACACGTTCACATCGTGTATCGTCAGGGAAGTAAACGGAAGTTTTTTCATAGAAAAAATAGCAGAATTAAAAAAAATTTTTTTTTTAATTTGTATATGAAAAAATAAGGGGAAGTTTATTGCAACATTTTAAAAAACATGTGTTTGATATTTGTTTATGACCGTTTCGAGTATAGTTTACTGCTCTACTTTATCTTTCCGGAAGAGGAATTTTGCAAGTTGCACCCTTATGTTTAGGAAAATATTTTGAACATTACCACGTGAAAAAAAAAAATTATTAAATAACACGTGTGTGTTTAAAAATGTTACTTTCGTCATCGTTTATTTTAATTTCTTTAGTGTGCAAGTCTTTAGAAAGTCGCCTCGTAATGATATAACAAAGTTGCTTTAATTTCTATTCTAATTCTATGCTAACTTTCGCAGAAAAATTGGAATAAAATCAATATTCAATTTCCAAGCAGTTGCGCTATACTTAGTCGACCAGTTAAATAACATAAAATACGAATCCATCGATTTTAATTGGATCGATTGATGCACACACGTGAACATCACTTGCGCAGCAAGACGACGAAATTCTCATTTAATATTCGCTCGTAGACGGTGGCAACCGTGGAATATCGAGTTTTGATTTACGTCAGGCGTTTGAGGTCGAGCCGCGTGTCTTTGGAGAGAGAGAGAGTGGAGTGTATACAGGGCAGAAACAATTGGCCCCGCAATTAGGAGGTACAAAGGGCCTCAACCGAAGGAGAACGCGGCGGGGAACAATGCGTTTTAGAGCGTTTGAGCAGCAGCTCGTGACAGCTTCTTTGAACGTTGTTGGTCAGGCGCCGGCGCGGCACGCGTTAACTCGACTCGAGCGTGTAGCATCACGGAAACAGTGTTCGACAAATTGCAACAGACTCGGCTGATTGAACTTTCGTTCCAGATCACGATGTGACGATCGTACGAGAGAGAGAGAGAGAGAGAGAGAGAGTGGGAGACATTTCTTCCGCCCCTTCCTCTTTCTCTCTTCCCTTCGAGATTGGTTGGCTCGATTTTAACAAACTGACCTAATTTCTCGGTCTGTCTGTGACCCCCTTCCTTCCTTCTTTTTCTTCCTTTCTTTCCTCGTTTTTGTCTTCTCGGCAGTCGCGACCGCGAGAGAAGAGGGGCGAAAAAAAAACATCGCCTCTCGCGATAGCGTCTCTCTTGCCAATTGAAATCCACGACAAAGGGGGACAGAATGAGACTGGCGAAGTGAAGAATCGTCGCGAAGAAAAGGGGTGTAGCGGGTCGTTTCTTTGTGGAACGAGGGCCCCGAGTAATGGACGCGGTCTCATTGAGAATCGCCCTTTTCTTTTTTCTCCTCTCCTCTCTTCTCTCCCCCTCTCTCTCTCTCTCTCGAGAGAGAGAGAGAGTTACCTTTGACCGGTTGCGTCTTGAGCGAAACGAGACGCGGACGCAAATGAAAATCGAAAGAGACCGAGGATTTTTCTTAATGGAAAATTCGAACCGGGCGGATCGAGACGGATCGTTCGCCGAGTTCGACGAGCATTCGCGATTCCCACGCGTCGATGAAAAACTTTCAGCTTGGCTCTCGCGTCGGTTTGCTTCTTTATCCCTTTTTATCGAGCGTTGCTTTTCCAGCGTGGTGGAGAGTCGGGACGCTAGTGTTTCATCCCCGTGCGAAGCGCCGTTTCTTTGTCTACTCTGGCGCGCTCTTCGGAACTTTTCAACCCGTTTACCGCAAATCCGCGAATATTGCTGCCACGCGCGACGCCCGGAAATGGGAAGAACTCCTCTTCTTTTCGATTTTTTTCACAGCTGGAATTTGGAACGCCGCGTTATATACCTCCTTCACTCGGGATGAACGAGCGTTTGTATTCGCGAAACAGGCGGACCAGCCCCGCGCTGATACGTTTCGAGAACGCGAATTCGTTCGGCGGAGAATAGGCCCAGCCATTGTCTCGAAATATGAAACGATACGCGCGTGCAATTTTCACGCTCTTTTTTTCTTCTTCCTTCTCTCTCGTGCAGAAATTCCCTTCATTTCGCAACGAATAACTCTTCTCACGGTGGAGCGGAAGCTGTGTGCGGCACACGACTCGCGCGAATATCATATCCCATCGCCCTATCGCGAGAAATCCGTTCGCCTTCACTTTTGTCCCTCGTGCAATTAAATTTCACACGTCTCTCTCCTCCTTCTACTCGTCTTTTTGTTCTCCCTTTTTTCACGTTTCGTTTATTGTTCGCCCGTGCACGGTTATTTTCGTGCATTTTTGCGAAAGATAGAGTTGTCGAAGATGGACCCTTTTAATTGCTGTGCCACTGTATCTCCGTTGAAGGGACGGTTTAACACTGAAACTACCAAGAATCAGAAACAAAAAACAAAATACAATGGAACGTGCAAACTTTTGTTTGTGTATTTTATAAAATTTTATAAATAATTTCTAAAAATACACTGTCTTACACACATAACATACCCAACGAAGATTGTAAATTGATCGTTTTGACCGTTTTGATAGTTCTAGTGTCAACGTTAGATGAAAGTCGAAATGTCTTTCTTCATTTTGAATTCATACGAACAATATGAACTCCAAATTGATGATTTTCCTTGTAGATTCGTCATGTCACTTTTATCAACCGCTCCCATCAAATAATTGCATTATACCAAATCGTACGACCGTTGATATAACAAAACATCTGAAATCTCGTAAACCAAGGAGATAACAGCTACGCTCTCTTCACAATCAGTCCAAGTTACAAATTGATGCGAATTCTTTGTGAATTCTTGTGAATTCTTCTGAGATATTCCGTGCGGCCTTACCCATTTTTATCTACAGCTCTCGGGATTCTCAGACTTTTCGTTCGTTTTTCGAACTAGCAACAAGTAAGAGTGTAATGAATTGGTGTGGCCTTTTCATTGCAAAAAGAATGAAGGTTTCTCCATTTCTGGGCTAGTAGATAGTGTTAATGTAGTCATCTCCCGCGTTTCAACGTCTCCGAAATGCATTCGGAGCGAACCGCTACTGGGCCGTGACGTGAACTCGACTCGATGCAAATGAGCCTGGCCGCGCTGGCGTTCGGATCAAACGCGTCCGGTCGACGTTCAGCGCGAAATGAAATTACTCGATCGCCTCCTCGAAGGACAATGCGTTTAGCCGCGTGGCACACACAGGTGGCCAGAAAATTAAACCGAATCAGAGCACGGAACGGACGTGCATTCAATTAGCCGGTAATCGCGTTTCACGCGGCGCTGCGACGGCCCTCTCCGCGCGAGATCGTTTCAGGCCGGGCGCGCGCTCTCCTTCGGACGTCTCTGTTTAATTGGATAAATTAGTGACAGCCTAGAAAACGTTTTGTACCGGCGCGTCCACTCGCCGAGGACTTTCCCGCGCGCACGGAACCGTGCCGGAGAAAGCGTCGAGAAACGCATCGTTCGCCGGCCCGTTAAATATTTACTCCCCTGCACTTTTCCCCGAGGTTTTTACGCTCTGTCGGGGAGGGCGCTCTTCGTGGCTCCTGGGCGTTCTTCCAGTCTCCTCCCGGTCGGTAAACTTCGTTTCCTGGATGGAGCGTCACGTAGCGGGGCGTAATGGATTTCGGCGAGCGAGGCTTCTTATTTTCTCCCTTGTCGGTGATTAAAGCGGCAGATACCAAACGCGGAATTGAATGAAATTTATTACCCCTTTGCCGAGAGGGAATCGAACCGATTGCATTTTTCCTAACTTTCTCGATCTCGTTTGGCGAAGTGTAAAATTCAATTGAGAATCTCCACGGAGGAGATAGCGCTAACAACAAATTCCATGATCGCTTTTCTTTGATTCACTTTGATTCTTTGTTTCTGAGTGGCACGGACGAGTACACGCCGAAATGAGTCGAACAAAATGGTTATTCCTATACCTGAAACGTAGAGCAGAAATTACCATTTCATCCAGTTCGCCACTGAAATGGTTATTTCTACAGATTATCTTCCGAGCGGGATTTACTCGCAAATGAATGTTTGAAAGAAAGTTCCTTAGTATTTGTACAAATAATGAATTTCAATCGATGGTACGTAATTCAATAATCATTCGTTCAATCGAGGGAATTTCAAACCGTGCAAGTAAACTTCAGAAGGTAATTTAGATGTAACCTGGTTGTTTTTTGAAAGTTTTTCAAGACACCGAGGTATTTCTATTCCCCGCAAACGAAAAACGTAAAACAGTAGGTTGTCCGGGAAGTTCGTGCCGATTTAATATAAACTAAATTTAACATTTGATAAATGTGTACTAAAATTTAAATCCTCCGCGTTTCAGTTTTCCTTCAAAATCGGCAATATAGAATGAACTACTTCGCTCGAATCCAAAATTCGAGCGTGTTCTTTCTCCACGTTCGCGGATGAACTCGCGAAAGAAATAAAGTAAACATTAGGAGCTCGTACAGAGAGCGTACTTTCATCGCGATAGCCTGATCCGTACCTCGCAGTTTCCCGTAGAACGCGCAACGTCGGCCAGCGCAGAGCCGGTGAATCGAAGTCGTCGTCGTACGATCAAGATCGAACGGTATCCTTCGAACTTCCTCTTCTTCGCAAAGTTCCTCTTCGACTTCGCGCTCTCGTTGAAGTTTCGCGTGCGATCGTCGAAGGCTTTCTTTCCCCTCGCGAGGAAAAAACTTTAATCGCCCGTCCCGTTTCGCCTCGGAGAAATTTGAAATTACAATTACGGCGCGCGCGGGGAACCGGCGAGACGCCGGCGAAAGAAAAAATTGCATCTCCGATGAATTGCAGAACCCGAGCGAACTTCGCTGTTCTTGCCCGCGTTCCATTTATCACTCTGCGCGATCATTCTCTCTTTCTCTCTCTCTCTCTCTCTCATTCATAGATAAATGTCACGACGTGTGGTGACACGGGGAATCATCTTCCTACGTTTTCAGGCTTTCACGCGGCTTTGCGAACGGTCGAGGAGCGGCGGAGCTCGCGTGCAACATTACGGCGATTAATCTCTTAGCTGCGGTGCCGCTTTTGCAAGCGTGTATCTACAGGGTGGAAAGGAAAGTTTGTTCGTAGCTGTCGCGGATGAATTGTTGATCCGAAGGTGAAAAATTGTCTTTTCTTGCATAGTATTATATATTCCATTCATCGCGAAGGTAAATGCCCTTTTCGAGGAACCGTAGGTTGCAAATCGAACAGCTCTCCTGAGAAACGGCAAAACAGTTTCTTAATCATTTAACATTGCGGGCAGGTGCGTGCTGTATGTACTAAACTGAATCATGATGTAGTAAACTGCAGGAATTATTCCGTGACATTTACCGGCGTGTAAAAATAATTTAACAAACTTTGAACTTTAAATCGATAGCGCTGAAGCACGAGTACCTTAATGAATCTTTTTTTCTGCCCTTTCTTCGGAAAATAAGAAAAGATAGTATAAATATATAAATATGTGTAATAAGGAAATATTTATATAACCTGTGGTTGCACAATATTCTGCTATAAACTTGTTTCACCAATCCACTTGGAAATATTTCTTTTGTTCTTCCACAATTGTTTCAAAAGATATTTCGAAGATATTCGCCTCCGTGGGACACCCTGTATCCGAGAATTAAAATCGACTAAAGTGATATTTAAAAGCGGTGCGGCACGGTGCCTTGCGC
This sequence comes from Melipona quadrifasciata, assembly GCA_001276565.1. Lineage (NCBI taxonomy): Eukaryota > Metazoa > Arthropoda > Insecta > Hymenoptera > Apidae > Melipona > Melipona quadrifasciata. The sequence continues at coordinate 1,210,432 of KQ435794.1, read as the reverse complement.
CATATCACACCGCGAGTTTATCTGGCTGTGATAAAAAGGGTTTAAATAGAGCCGGGTCTACCATTCGAACGCACGCGAACACGAATTGCCCGATCGAGCAACGATCCCTCCTCCCCTCTTCTTCTTCTTTTTTCTTTTTCATTGTCGATCACGATACTCCTTTGCTCTCCTCCCGTCCTCCCCCCGAGAAACCCGATAATAGCCGACTCTTTTTATTCGCGGCTCGATGGCCAGCCAGCCGTGTTCGATTAATGCGATCCGGCAGAGGGACTGTTGTAAGTGTCATCCTTATTTTTCGCGACAATAATTGCGTCGGCGACCTCGCTTCGCGGTTTCACTCTCGCCTGTTTTTCCCTCGCGCGTTAACGACGCGACCGCGGTCATCATCCGAGTCTCCTCGACGTCTTTCCTCTTGAAGAAAAGAAAAAACGAAATCGCTCGTTCGCGTTGAAGAAGCCGCCTCCATCGTCGTCGTCGTGATAACGTGAAACGATAACACCGGCTGAATCTTGGATTAATTACTCGGTGAAACAGGCTCATCGATCAACTGCGATACGGTCTCTTGTCTATTGATTACCGCCGCGACGCGTGTTCATTGGTAAACAGGACCACGTCACTGGTTGCTTATTGATCAGCGACGGCTGTGAGATGGTCGCGGGGATGACGAATGATTTTTCCAAAGAATGATTCTGGACTTTTTGAAATCCAGATCCTACTTTCGTTCACAGAGTAGCAGCGGGATGAGCCGTACCGTTTCCTGAGAGAAATGGTACTAAAAAAGAAATGTCTCTGAGAAGAAGAACTGAAGAAATTTTAAGAGCAACCAGAATGTGAATGTGAGAGTGTTAAACGACTTTGTGCAAACAATAAAGGAAACTTTTCTTTAACTTCAACATTCGAAAACTATGTGCCAAATTCCATCGAAATTGGTGGTCGATGCTTCGGTATACTCCCTTGTTAACACACTTTCTTACGCGACGAATGTTTATTTTTTTTCAAGCGTAAAAGATTAACGGGTCCGGCGTTAAACCCTTCCGATTTTTCCCGCGGAAACTCGATCGTCTGTCCTGCAGATTTGCGCGCCGTGATTTAAGCGGATTTTCACGAAGAAGAGGGAGGGGAGGACTGTGCGTAATTAGACGCCTAATTAAATGGAACGCCCAGGGCGTAAAAAGGCAACCAGATGCCACTTTCGTCCCCCGTTTCGATTTCGACGGGGTAATTAACTCTCCGCGCGTCTGATTAACCGGCTAACGTCGGCTTGTATCGATTTAAGTTTGCGTTGCGATCTGAACTTTGCTCAAGAATCACCGTTACCTTTTTTCTCTCTTTTTCCCACGAAGGAGTTCGTTCGACAATTCTGCTGTGTGATCTACTGTCTACTGATTATCATGCAAAGTTCTGTTCATTTGCACGTTTGTTATCTGATTGGACAGCTCGGTGATAGGATTATTGATGAAACGAAAATTCGCTAACACTTTGGGAGTTGTTTCAACAATTTTGTTCAAATTTTATCGTTTAGTCGCCCAAGACTGGAAGTTGAAATATTTTCGAAACGATCAATTGTACGAAAAAATGTTTCAAACCGAAGTTGGATGGCTTCGAGAGGAGTATTAATTACGATATTCTATGAGCAGTACTTCGAATTATTTTAATTTTACAGAGAACGACTCGAGTTGAATCGGATAATGTATTAAAAAATATACGATTTCGCTACAAAAAAAAAAAAACTAAATTCAAACCTTCAAACGTCTGTTCATCAACATTGATCAGTCGATGGTCTTCTCGAAATGTTTCGTCTAAAACATTTTCATAATTAGTTTCAAAACATTTTATAATCAGTCGTGTCGAAAATATTTCAGCTTCTCTTCAGAAGAGAATTGACTAAATTTTAATCTCTTTAAATGACTCATCCTGTATAAACGAAATCAACCATTAGTATTCGCCGAGGCTACAAAAATTTATTGTTAAACTCGTCTAATTGTCATTAAGGTAATTTAAATCTGTGAAAGTCGTCAACGTTGTCCTTGAGGGGTTCGTCGGTAAATGAATTGAAAATGATCGCGCCGAGAAGAAAACGTTAGGGGGAGACCATCATCGGGGACTGAATTGTTATCTACCGCTTTTCCGCGGCTTGTCAATACTTCTTCATCCTCCGAAATATGGGACACGCGTTTTAATTGAAATCAATCTGTTTCGCGATAAAGTCGAATATCCTCGAGCGGGAAGAGAGCTCTCTTCCGTGGCCGATGTAATTGTTGCTCGAAACGCGTGCTTGTTCGGCGAACGAATCGTCCGAGGATGGTAGTAACAGGAATATGTTTATCGATTCGTCGAAGAATGCAAAGAACACTTGTTGACGATCGAAAGCCTCGAGTACGATGTTTCTCGATTTACACTGTCATTCGGCTTGTTGTTCGTTTCAAAATTTTCAATGTTGCGTTTGTTAACAGATCGTGCATGTTTGTGCATTTATGGAGATAACTATGACAGTGTTCGCGGAATTATTCAGAATGCGATAGTTCCGATCATGTATGGCACGAAAGGAATAATGATAGTGCGTTATTTGTGTTAATCCAACTGAAACAAACGTTTACAAGTACACGTGTACTTGACAGAGTTCCAAAATTGTTCGCTTCCTACATGCTTCGTTTTGTTTAATTTCCTGCCGCAAGGTGGCACGTGCATCTTGTTCTATGTAACACTAGTAGCCATTATTGAGCCTAGCCAAAACTGTTCAAAGTAAGAAAATGAAAAGTGGAGAAAAGAAAAACATTCGGGGTTTGAGAGGTTTCGTACACAAGGTTTCGCGTACGAAATATTCGACAGAAGCGCTCGTTACGAAGTTTAACAGATGAAACGTATATTTCTTAAATCTCATTTCGTCGATGGGGAGAGATTTCACCGGGAATTAATCGTTGATCGCAAGTGGGACGAATCCCTTCGGGGCATTGAGAATGGTGCACGCTCTCTGGCCAGCGTTCGCGAAGGCCGCAAGTTTAGCTAACACCCTGCTAAACGTATTAGCCCGTGTTTGCCAACTAGTTAAATGGTTGATATTTGCTCGGCCGTCCCTGAAACGTATTCGAGGCATAGGTCGCGGATGATAATCACGAGACTCTGTAACGACGCGCAAATGAAGCTCGCCCCTTTCTCCCCCGTTTCAACCCGGAAATGAAACGACGAAGAATTAACTAGTCGTTGAAACGTGTTCATATCCGCGTCACTGTACCTGTTATTAGCTTCATATCCCGGCCTCGTATCTCGCCTCGTTGTGTATCAACTACGAACGGCGGTCTGTGCGTGGGCACACATCGTTTGACGATTCTTTTTTGGCGGGTTTGAGGTTAGGAGAGACGTTTGAGATTTACAGTATTATCTTGAGGCTACGAGAGACGTTTGAGATTAAGAATATTTTGAGGTTAGGAGAAACGTTTGAGATTAAGAATATTTTGAGGTTAAGAGAGATGTTTGAGATTAACAGTGTTTTGAGGTTAGAAGGGATGTTTGAGATTAACAGTATTATTTTGAGGTTAGGAGAAACGTTTAAGATTAAGAATATTTTGAGGTTAAGAGAGATGTTTGAGATTAACTGTATTTTGAGGTTAGGAGGGATGTTTGAGATTAACAGTATTTTGAGAGCTATACTCTGACATTTATACTTTGACTTTGTTGCATTAGGTTGACCAAAGAGTAACTGCGTTTTTTCGTGTACAAATGAAAGGTGAATTTGTCGCGAGAAACGAAAGATTTGTCAGATGATACATTGACCATTTCGTTTGATTGCCTCTCGCCATCTTTCAGGCAACTTCGTTGTCCCGCGTCTTTATCTCTTTCGACGAAAAATTGTCCGGACACTGCCGTAGTTTTAAAACCTTTTCATCGTTCACGCGAGATAATTTTATGAGCTAGCACAGTCTTTTTTCCTTTTTGGAGATAGTAGAGAAAAATACGACGGAAATGTTATTTTGTTCGAATATATATATTATATGATATTCTTTTGCGGTATTTAATTTCTCTTTTATTCTACACGCTTCAAGATGAAAATTTCCATTCCGATGAGGGGGGGGGGGGGAGAGCGCCACAAAATGTCAAAAATATTCCGAAATCTCTCAAGCCGACACGTTCGACTTGCACTGCAACCGCGGTTAGTTTTTCTCGACTTGTGTGCATCCCGTCTTCCCGGACAAATAATTGCAGTTAACTGGAGAGGCACGCGAGGTTCGACGTCCAGGGAAGCGAACGGACAGCGCACGAAGGGGAGACGCGACGATTGCATTCGTTGGCCCCGATAAATTTTCTCGGCGGGGCGCGATAGCGTGCATGCGACGCTTGCATTAACAACCACGGGGCCACCGCTGCGGAACACGTTGCGACATTCGATAGTTCGCTCCTGGTGGCCACGGGGTTGGCTTTGTAAATTCGAGCCGCGCGAATTCGTCTCGGCCGCGCCGTGAGAGATCCTTTTTGCCAGCGACAAGGGAATTTATGGAGCGCGAGCCGTCGCCGTATCGCGAGAAGTTACGGGCTTGCTGCTGCTCCGCCAGGATCACCAACGATCGCCTTTAACCGACATTTATTGCCCCTGTGATACACTCGCTTCCCTCTTCCACGGATCACTGCTCTCCAACGATGTTCCCTCCCGACTCTCGTAGACTTCTCCCTACGTTTGAAAATCGAAATCCTGTTCTTTTTTTCGTTGCAGATTGTATCTGCTTTTTTAACCCCTTGGCTACGGCATAATCATTGAAATTAAATAAAATTACGTACGGTGTCAAGAAGAAACGACGTCACTACCTAACACGTCACAAGAATGAGCGTGTCTTAATGGAAGGTCCCAAAATTCCGATTATTCGGCAAGTTTATCGTCAAAGTCCATCTTGGTCGAGTCACGCGAATGATTTTGCCAAAAACTACTAGATGAGACCTCCGAGTGAAAATTGTTCTCAACGTGTCCTGATAAAATTGTAGGATTGTGCAAATAATAACTTTCGCGAAATATACAGAAATGTATTTGTTGATTGAGAAGCATCTATAATCGAAAGTGTAGTCATTTTACGATCAATAATTTTGCTTAATTCTGATTGTTTCGCTATATCGTCAAATAATTAATAACCGTGATTAATATTCTGATTACGCTTTGCCCAGTTTTGTCAGTCGAACTTTACATCGATCTGCATCACTCGCGGCGCGTTGTTTTCTTTACGTTCGCGCATAAAAGTGATTTCAGCTTTCTCGATGGATTCGACTCGATTACGCGTATATTCATTCCACGTACCGATCGTATACGTGTATTTTCAAGTGACACGATCTTTTATTCGACTACAAAGCCGACAACTTTATCGTCAGTCAGCCGTTCAACAACCGTGAAATTTCTTTTTCCATGGAGCAGCGTTGTTCCATTCCTGTCACGTTATTTCGAAACGCGTTGTTCCGTCGGAAACTATTTCCATCGACATCGTTGTTTCAATGTCCGTTCCGTCATTAGTTAAAATCTCGTTGAAACGGCCGATAGCCAACATCCAAATTGAACAAACGCGAATTGGACGTGAACGGTCGTTTAACACGTCGCCCATGTCTGGGGTGGACAGATCCACGTGTGAGTGACGATCTTAATTTTAAATTTTTAGAGAAAGAAGGAATTTAACGGTGTTTAATTTTGGATAAATTAAAAGGATTAAATCATCAAGCAACAATGTAACTAATAACATAGTAAATTGTTAAATTGTTTTGAAGAAATCCTAACTACTTTATTTACTAAAGTTACATAATGTTATGTATACGTTTTACGAAACATTTTAAACAAAACTAAACAAAACTGAGATTTAGGAGGCCTAAATCTCAGTTGTGAATTCTCTAAATTCTAAACTCTGATCTGTACTTGGGGAATGCAAAAAAAAAACTCTGTAAAAACTTCTAATTTGACAAGTCTAAGTTAACACTGAAGCGTCACAAACTGAATAAAAGGAATAAAGAAGAATGAAATAAAAGAAAACGTAAAACCAACTGGACACCGAGGAAGTTAAAGTCTAGATTGCAATAAATCTGGAGAGATGTACCCGATTTGCACTCGATGATCAACGTGTTGAAAAGCTGATCCCTGAGACTATCGCATCGTTATCTGTCTCGTCCATGGTACAGTAGTCGCCACTTAAGCGTCTGCAGTTTGGGACCGAAAGAAAAAGAAAGGATGAGCGTCAATTGTTTCGTGTTGTTCAAGTGTCGTGTTTCACGGGGCCCCATGGCGAGGTAGAGTGAGGGAATAGTCCCAATTGGTGGGGATAGCGACAGACGCTTAACTGAGGACTATTGTATTATTCATTGCAAATAACGAATTCACTGCGTCGAGGCGTCCGCCAGCATGTTGATGTCCATTCTCAAAGAGCAAACCCGGGCAAAGGGTATATTTTTAATTGGCGAAACAGAAACGCGACACCATCTTCGAGAAGAACAATTGCTTCCCGCCGTCCGCTTCGGCTCTCGACGAGGATTTTCTTCTTCTTGGAGGCGACTGTACGCGCTATTTCACCCACGGCGACGAGTAATGGAAGCTCGCTCGCTCTACTCGCGCGAGTAATAATCTCTTCTCGGTCCATCCGTTACCGCCGAGCGTTCGTCGGAGTTACGAGCTCTCAGTTTTCATTATGTGTGTCGTGACAACCGACGATAGCGACGTTTTAATAGCTCGGATCCCCTGCTGGATGGGATCGAGAACGATTTCTCGAAGGACACGCGAAGGGGTGACAATCACTTAGGCGAGAAACTTGACCAGAGAGAGCCAACCGAACTTGATAAAACCACTTTCCCTTTAACGTAGTCTGTGCGTAGTCTCTACGGTGATTTAACGTCACACGGAGATTCGATAGACTCTCGTTTATCCAGCCACTCTCTGCCAGAAAACAGAGAGAGATTTATATTCAATTTACTTTGTAACAAAAACTTTACCATATCCTTGCGAGAGTTGCCTCGTTATTGCGAAATTAACGTTACAAGCATCGATGGTAATTTTCTTTGCTTTGGTATATATATACAGGATGATTCACGTAACTTGCACACCTGGAGTAACTTTTAAATGATACGCCATATTTTGCCTCTCTTAAAGCCATACAACTTTTGTATTGAACAATTTCCCATTAGACGCAGAATTTAAAAAAATTTGTTTGAGGTGTGCAAGTTAACACGAATCACCCGGTATATTTTTCTTTGCTTGTTATTTGTATGTAATTTTATTTACTTACTCAACGTATACATACTTTCTTGAAAAGTTTTCCAATTAAATAAAATTCGAAGTTGACAGTCTGTCCAAGTTTCTCAATTTAATATAGAACGCTGATTCTAAATTCTTGTAAACTCTTCCAAACTCAGTACTGTATATGAAAAATGTACTACACTGATTCATACGTTCTAATAGAAACTGGATGACTTGCACCCCAGTACGATTCGTCTCACTGAAAGGCCCAGAAGTAACTGCTCTGACTAGGAAAGACGACGTTTTTGCCATAAAATTTTATCGATACGCAAACATTTGAATCGATACGAAACAAATTACAGGCGCGATCGCTCAGCACCAGACAACGCCACTCCTACTCGAGGTCTACCCCACGCCCCCTCACGAATCACGTGACCCAAATCAACCAATCGCTAATTTTCGTTGCATTAGCGTTGCATCTGAAACTAAAATCACGTTCAGTGATAAAATTACTGCTAATGTGACAATGATTTTTCTGTTGATTGACAAGATCACGATCGATCGAAATGGAGGCAAAATTTCCACCGCGAGGGTGAAGGAACGGTGTAAACTTTTAAACGTCGTCAGCATGCCGGAAAGTTTCTCGTATCATCGTGTACATCGATCTGATAACATTTAACGTAGCGTCTAGAATCTCGAGTCATTATCGCGGAATTCTAATTTACGCCGGAGAGTCATTTACGCCGTCGTAACGGCCACGAAACGTTAATTCCTTCGCAACCGTGCCAGCAAATATTTCTGATAGCTTCCAGTAGGAAATCCATGGTTGCACAGTCAAACGAGTACCCTCAAGTTTCGAGGAACTTGGCTGCAATCTGTTTGTTCGCCTCGACGACGTATTAAGCGCCACCGGTAACAAAGTTCCCTCTCGCGTAATTTAGAATGCTTGATTTGTGATTTCGCTCGTTGCCGGATCTCTCGTTCACGACGTTTTCCAAGAAAATGCCGCTCGAAACGAGAGAGAATCGAAATTCCACTTTGTTATTTGTTGCATCACTTGCATCTGCAGGAATAATTGGTATATGCAGGCCAGTACTGTTAAAAATTCTTGCAGTTTATTCGACATTATTCGAATTGACACAATCGTCGAGAAACTAAATTGGCATCGTCAAAGCCAAGATTCACAGCAGTGTGAGTGTTGTCACGAGTGTGTAGCGAAATGGCATTAATTTAATTATTAATTTGTCCCGGGGGAACTTTCAGGCACGAATTTCTTCGCGTACTATCCCTGATAGCAGGGGATAATCTTCCTCGCTGTAAGTCCGCCGCCAATTTCCAGCGAATCGATCTATTACTCGACAAAATGATCAATCTTCTTCACAGTTCGCGACGCGGACGACTTCTGCGCGATTGGCTTGGCGAACGCCTCCGGATAATGGCGGAGGAGAACAGGCCAAAGGTTGAAAATGTCGAAGTTCGCCTTCGTCTCTGACTGTGCAAAGTTCACGTGCATATATTGCACGTGGAGAAGGAGATGCAACGCGGTCGTAAAAATCGAAGACTTTCGAGACAATTAACTCTTTGCACTCGACTGTCCTTTCAGCTCGGACTTGTTCTTTTTATAATTTGCCGATAATTATAGCGAACGTATACATTTATCATTGTTGTGTGATACGGTGTATAACAACATAATATCTGAACATATACGCCTAGAGTGAAAGCTATAATAACGAATCAGTTGACACTCAATTGCTTCGGACGAAAGTTTAAAAAATAATGGAGGATATTATTCTTCTAGAGATTGAAACTGTATGTCATTAACTCTTGTATATTACACATGTTCTAGCAAACCCGCAATGCACGGGTCGATGATTGCTTTAAATTTAAACGAAATCTCAATCAACAAAATTTCGCGTTAAATACCGTTTGAATGATTATTTCCAATGTTACATCATTTTATTTACGATACTTCCTAAATAAATTGCTGGTAGATGACAAATAACCCGACTTTGTCGATGGCAAAGGATTAATTGGAGATATTTTTGGTGAATGAAAGTGATTTTTAACTCTTTTCTAGTTTCTTTGTTAACTGTAAACGAATAACGAAAACTTGTTCAATCTCTAATAATAGTTTGAAACAACACTCGCAGCTTAGTGGAATAGACATGATCGATCGGTGATGTACAAGATAGACGAGCTGCAAGATAGATCTATCATCTCGCGAGATTTCACGTAATGTATTCTGAAATGCAGGATTTCAGTGTAGAGATCCAAACCACTACAAAGTTGATAAAGTCGAGAAGGAAGAATGATTCTTTTCGATTACAATTGACACGGAATATTCCCGAACGTAGAATTCTCATACTTCTGTGGAATTTCAAAGTTAACTTCGCGTTGAACATTGTTAAAAAAAATTAAATTCGCAATTTCTGAGACTAATCTAGGCCAACAGTTTCATCAATATTCCGTACCAGGGACAATCTAAATCAGAACCAGAAATGAAGGAACCGACACTTTTGTTCGTAGTTTCGTGTCTTACGAGGGAAATTCAATTCGGTGTACTAAATACGGAATAAAAATCGGGGCGCGCCCGAGTCAGCTTTGTCGTACCAGCTCAAGGTTCGAGCATAGGATCCAGTAATCAAACCCTTACGGAGCAGGAGGAATCTTCAGAATCACTGAACCAGATTACGAAGGGACGTTAAACTGTATGGGATATCCGACCTTGCCCGACTAGGTACTCAGTCTGTCGAATACCGGTCGGAGCTTCGGTTCCTCGAGATCTGGCACACCAGAACTGCAGTAGTGACTGTAGCTTAAAAAATGGGAATCGAAAAGCAGATATCACTGTACAGAATTCGATCGCAAATATCCGTTTTATAATTAGTTGAAATTAAAGCAATTAAAGTTAAAACGCGTGGAATGTTGCAACTTTCGATGTATACTAAATACCACTTTATAGATAATTTTATCGTATAAATCAAAAATCTGATTGACCAGTGACTGTTACGTAGTCAACCGGTCTGATTCGTCAAATTTAATTTTACAATTTTTTCCACTTCCACCATTGGTGTCCTTAGTTTCATCATCAGCTTTCAGAGTCTTTTCATCCTGTGTCGTTGCAACCCAGGTAGTAAGTATCCTTCTTTCAAAATTTTAACTTGCAACTACGTTTACGTGCTATCGTCTCCACCTGCTGTGCACTTTGCCTGAAGGGTTGCCACCTTCGAGGAACGTGGCTCGTTCTCCTACTGTTTCTCTGTGCTTCGTGCTGGTTGGCGTTCGCCGTCATTTTGGTAACGAAACTTTAATGGCCTGGCACACACCAGGGCTTTGCCGTGTTACGACAGAGTTTTATAGATAGGGCGGTTTCATCGACGCCGCGATTAATATTTAACGTCCGCTGAGTCGCGCAGCAAGCTATTAACTCGCGCGATCGTGGCAGAAAGTCGCATAATTAATTTCTGTCGACGAGATCCTTGGCGAAATGTAACGTTCGCGCGTACAGCGTGCCCATGCCTCGTTTCACGAGCGATCGAGATCGATCGAATTATGATCGTGTCCATTGTAACTCGCGATCAATTGACCATCTCTTGATTTTGCTATACGTACGTATGTACAACACGCAATGGTACGGTGGACGGTGTACAAAATGTTGAACGCGTCAGTGAACCAATATTGTGCAGAGTTAGAAACCGGGAATCGATTGCCAGGGCAACGTAACCACGAAATTATTATATGTTACGTAACCACCAGTTTCTGGGCTGATGGTAGTTGTTATTTTTTGAAGAAAAATTTGGGAAGAATCGTCTGATAAATAGAGACTCAAATATAATATTTATGCATATTTCAAAGAAATGAAATGCATAGAGAAAATGTGTAATACCATAAAATATAATACCGCTCAGAAATTTCAGGATAAGTACGACAAAAATAGTGCAATAAATGTAAGTTGCAAATTGTACATAATAAACACAGTATTTACAGTAAGTATAAAACATACTTTGTGCAATAAAAATTCTGTTAATGTATTAATATATTATTAATTATTATTAATATGTAGTATATAATTCTGTTAATATATTAACATATTGTATTATGAAATATACATATAAATGACAATCCACAATAAGCACTGAATGTTAAAAGTAAAAGTTTTTAAACCAAAGTACAAGACACGAAATATTCAAAGTCTCGTGCGTTTCTTGGGTCCCAATTTCAATTTGTAAATGTATTTCCTTGTACTTTGATCAATAAAATATATACGTATGTTTAAAAAAAAAAAAAACAATCGTAATTGTAATCTACAATAAGAGATCGATACTTAATAACACGAAAGAAAAATTAACGTAGCTGGCGTTCTTCGAAACGATCGACGAAGCAACGGTGTACGCGATGGAAGAACGCAGGCGGAGAAAGTGGCGAGTGAAAACTGTTACGCCGTTGGGTAACCGTTCCATCAGCTCGCCGTGCGCCGGTATAATGTAATAAAGAAACGAAGCCAACGCGCCAGTTGCGTAAAAACGTTATTTTACGATATTTTACATGGCTAATTTCGCACGGTCGAAGGATAATTGGCACGAGGCTCGCCGGAAAGTTGAAAATTTCTCAGTCGAAGGTGTTTATTAGCAGCTCGACGATAGAGAAAGAAGAGAGAGAGAGAGGGGCGGGGGGACAGGTCGACAAAGTCGCAGTTTAATAAGCTTGTTAGCAACGTTGGCGAAGACGCGTGCATCGCGATAGTTAGCCTTATATATGCATAGTCAATGGATGCGTCGGCATAAAGAGAGCCATTCTCCACGTCCGTCCCGTCCCGTTTCGTCTCGTCTCGTTCCTCTGTTCCTCCGGCAACTTTGATGAATAGTTAGCCGCGAATGGACGACGCGTGCACGGCACTTGGCGATATTTCGAGACACACGACCCGACACGGGGTGAAAAGGAGACGCGAATGTCAACGGGGAACGTGTAATGGCTGGACAGTTTCCGAGGAAATTTTCGACCAACTTCCTCTCTCTCTCTCTCTCGCTGAAACTGGGACAGCTTGTTCCTTTATCTTAAAAAGTAACGGCCGAAGACCACACGGTGGAAACCGCAAAGTCTGCTGTTGTTTGTTCGTTGCACTTTCGTGTCGCTTGGTATGAAAGACGTTGAAGAGAGTCCTGGACTCGAAGATACAAGTCGTTTGAAAATAAACGATGAAATGTTTGTTTCGTCAAAAACAATAATTCAGTTATTAGGGTTAATTTGATTGAACGAAATATTTGCTACAATTATGCACAAAGAAATATTGAAAACTACGAGGATTAGATTTCGTAATTAGTTTTGATAATATTTCGCTATCGCTAGAACTGACGTGGTTAAAATGACTCGCATAATTCACAATTTTTATTAGATTATATTATTATGTATGAGAGGTGGCTAACTGGCGGCCAGTGGACACTTGCCCCCACTTTCCTGATCGCTAGCGCTATCCCCTCCACTGCATCGGTGAGAGAGTGGAGCTCGTGCTTGGCGAGGAAATTTCGATGTAGTGGAGAAATCGATGCAGTAGCGCTAGCGATTAGGAAAGTAGGGGTATGGATTATATATGCGAAACACAATATGTTTTTAGAGATTGGAATGATTTTTTAAAAAACACATAAATAAAAGTTTGTGCATCATATTGTATTTTACAGTTTTTCTATCTTTTTTCACTTTAATATCTCATCTTATGCTTTGGTCCTTGGCAGTTCTAGCGTTAAAATCAGGCTCCTTCTGCACTGTGACGAGTTATCTATCGCGCTTTAATTACATTGACGTTCGAATTATCGATATTAGCAGCACGTACCGAGTAAACTAAGAAGAACCATTTTGTTACAGCTGGAGCCGCTTCTGAGGAAACTAACCAAAGGTCCAGTTCTGCACACAATCGCCACTCTCTCACGAAGGGTAAGCAGTCAGTGTTTGACGAATCGCCACGTAATACAGAAAGAATCATGGCACGAGTGTTGTCCGATCGATCGAAACTGTCGCTACGTCGCTTCTCTCCTTTTCCTTTGTCGTATCCACTTGCACACCCATCGCCCGGATATTACGAGAATTACGCGCACACCATCATCACCATGCATGGCCGTACGTATTTACACACGTGTACCGCGAAAGATCGCGTTTAGGATCAAGCATAGCGAATGATGTCATTTCGTTTTCCTCTCCTCCTTTTTGTCGCGGAAGCTTCTGGCAAATGTTGCTATTGTAACGCTATTGCAACCACGGACGGACAGTCTTTCTCGTTAATCAGTGGCTGTAAATTCGCGAAACAAAAGCCGCCGTATTTCGTACCGAGTATAAAGGAAACGAGCATGAAGCTTACCGTCGTCGTCGTCGTCGTCGTCGTCGTTTCTCATTTAAAACCAAGAATAAAGCAACATCCTGTCCCGGCAGATGTATTTGCTTGAGCGATCGTCGTGAAATACGATTTATCCTTGGTTTCCGCTCGAACGATCGAGATTAACGAATCCAGTCGTTTCTCAAGGTGGCTGTCCGTCTCATCTTCGAATCGGAGCGTGTCCGACGCGAACGCGCGTGCCATTCGAACGCAGTCGGACGAGAGAAACAAATGGAAATTTCGACGCGCGACGAGTATCGTGCGATGGAAAACGATCGCTTTCCGCATTGTGAAAAATGGAAAGCGTTTGTGAAATCGAATAAAGAAAAAAAAAAAAAACAATCATCAATAACTCGCGTAGGTTATCGATCCACGCGCATCTGGTCGACGCCAGATAACGAATAACGCAATATCTGCGCACGCTGATAAAACGATAAATGGATTTAACATCGTTTTAATCCCGATCGATTGATTCGCACCGCAGATCTCGGCGCCGCGCGCGGGAAAGCCAAAAATTTAATCAACCGTGAGAGAAACGCCGGTGAAATTGATATATTGAATAACGGAGGCATTTGTCTGTAAGAACGGCGAAAAATCGGCGACCGCTCAGGCGTGAAAAATTCGTTTTTCACCGGGGGGGCGAGCCTTGAGAGGTTCGTTCCAAATGTTTGCTCGCACGTGCTTCCGATTTTCAGCGATGGATCCCGATAAAGAGCGATTCCTAATCAAAGCGCGCGCGTTTGCAAAGTGGAAACGCGAGCGCAGCGCGAAAACGACTCTTTGTAGGTTAAATACTACAGAGAGATTGACGATCAATGTTAACGAGCTCGAGCACTTGTTTGTTACGCGTATATCGGGTATCTCGTGATTTTGTCAGCGCGTTCAGATTGTTGTTCCGAGTGAAAAACGTTGCACGCGCGATTTTTGCCTTTGTTCTCGAAATATGGGAAACGTAACGATGGTAGCTGCGATAATCAAACGTGTTTAAGCTCCTTAATTTTTGCTCAATTTATGTGACATTTACAAATACATATTTGTAATGCCCACTGGCAGCGTCCATTGAATATCGACAGAGTTATTCATAATGCTAATTTTCAACTATTTACGTGGACGCTCCCCATGGAAATACGCTCTTGATTTAATACAAAATAATCAGCGGGTGCAACGTGTCAGTGTTAATCCTGATCCAGCAACCAAAATGCTCTAATTAGTGAACAAGTGACTAATTGCAAGTAAATTTAAACTTGGATATTTTTAAAAATCCCGACGCGCGATGTTCCCACCAGCAAGTTTTATGTTTCGAAGAAAGAGAAGTGAATGGAATTTCACACAATTTCAAATGAACAATCGAACGTGAGTCTGAATATCTTTTTACCCGAAATAACATTCTGGACTTGTTACATACCGTAACCTGTACACGTTATCGCAGAAAATACAAACTTCATCCTCTGGCTGAAAAGAAAAAAAAAGTGGGTGAAAAGAAAAGTTCGTAGCTATCATAGATAAATTCTATTTGATCTTAATTTTTTTTTTTTTTTTTTTTTTTTTTTTTTTTTTTATCATATTTTATTCATCACGAAGGTAAAACTTTTCCAAGGAACCATAGGTCGTAATCCAATATTTCTCTTGAAAAATGGCGAACGTTCTAACAACGACTTAATGATCAGAATCACCTAAATCTAACCTAAACCTAACCTAAACCTAAACCTAAACCTAAACCTAAACCTAAACCTAAACCTAAACCTAAACCTAATCTAAACTTAACCTAAACCTAATATTTCTCTTGAAAAATAGTAAAAAAGATTCTTGATCATTTAACACTGCGAACGTTCTAACAGCGACTTAATGATTCTGGACAGAATCGTATCCGTTTGGCGTAGATGTAATGTTTATATTTTGAATAATGTTAATAGTTAGATTTATTATTTGATTATTTGAAACTCACACTGATGCTACAATTATGATAAATCAAACGTTAGTGAAACCTAATGCAGAATTATTAAGTCGCTGTTAGCACGCACGCGTCCGCAATATTAAATGATTAAGAAACTTTCTTGAGAACTATTAAACGTTTCTTGGGAAAGTTTTACCTTCGTGATGCGTAGAATACAATGCAAAATAAAAAAAAAAATGACCTTGATATTCAACTTTTCTCTCCACCCTGTATACACACGCGCCCTACAGCGGCAATACATTCTACGGGGATGAAGTACAGGTGGAATGGGAAAAATTAGAGTATTCGTTCGTCGATAACGTAATTAGAGAAGCGCTGGAGGAATATCCAAAGGAGTGTTTAAGCGCGAGGACAATTATCAAAGCTCGAGGCCCAGAAACAGAAACAAAGTGGCACTGTATCGTCACACGCGGCACTGAGCCTCGTTCGCTCGTTAAATATTAGTAGAACACTCTCTGCCGGCACTAGGATGAGAAACCAGGACAATTTCGATCGTCAGACCCGCAGACTACCGGCATGCCTCCATCAAAGCGGAGTACAAGCCACACTGGACGCGTTGCGTTTCAACCTGCGTGTACTTTTACGTACGTGCTTACGACTGGACGAAGCTGAGTCCGACAAATTGCGCTCGGCCAATCGACGGATGCTGCCTCTGACCTCTGGCCCAAGGCCGATTTTGCTACTGCCGATTTCATATTCGCGCGCGTGTCTCTCGGTCGTTTCCGTTCGTCGTGAAGAAGGAAAGTTAAACATTCGGGCCGTTGAATTCAATTTGAACGACAAACGAGCGAAAAGCGTCGAGAATAGAAGAGGGTATATAAATTAATAATTCCGCCCTTGGATTTCTCGAATTAACTAGTTTCTATTTAATACATAATGTAATCGCGACAGTTTTCTTTCTACCATACTTGCACGTAATTCCCACAAGTGAACTCTGTTCAGAAAGACGGGGAATTAATTTGCGCAACACGTAACGAAACGAATCGATCGTTCGTTCGAGTACACCTTTTGCAAAGGCAAAGAAACTTGGTATTATGCTTTCTGGTGTTATACGGTTGCTCGAGGAGCAGCGTGAACATCGTACCGATGGGACAGAAAAGGAGGCGAGTAGCTGAAGGAGCAAGGATGGCGGAGAGAAAGGGCGGTTGCAGCGAAGGAGAGGCAGTCGACTCGAGAAGTGCCGCGAGGACAGAAAAATAGTAAGAACGACGCGGCAAGGTAGATGGCTAGAACAGATTCCTATTGTTTTCCGACCCACTTCCTAACAGCGGAAGATTAACAGCGTGTCCCTCGCCTCTGCATCTACTGACAGATTTTCCAACGTTACAGCCGGCGAAGAGGAGAGGATGCTTTTGCGACCTTGCCAGCGTGGAAATAGCTACGTGTTGACCTAAAGAGCCGCGCGAGTTTCCACGAGAGCTTCCAGCTCCCGATATGACCGAATTATCCGTTTGAATATCATCGACAGAACGTTTACACGAACACGCCACGGTCACGTTGAGCCTCAAAAGCGATCGAAACAGTGCCAAATTTTTGAATTAACCACGTGCACACACGTGGGTCCGTTCGAGTCGAGCGGCCATTGTAACTGGAAATAATTTTGGCGAAAGTACATGTTCCGATTGGAACCGGCAGAGGGACCGGACGACGAAGGCTTTTGTCTGGACGCATGGATTTTCCACCGTCTGAAGATGCACGATAACACCCGCTACGTCGTTTCATGCAGCATCGCGTTGCATTGTAATACTGCGATTCAGGGAGGCGCATTGGCAACAACAATAGGCTGTTACACGGGCGCGTTCAATTGGCAACGCGCTCTTTGTGATTTCTTTCTTCTCGCTGGGCAAGAAAATACCGTCTCTCTCTCTTTCTGTCGTGCGGTTAAAGAACACTACGGCGTCTTTTTATTTGTACTCTTCGAAATTGCTTCTTCCCCAAACGTCACGATGGCAGTCTCGTTGAGTCCCAAAAAATTAATAAATCTGCGACAATTCGACGAACTAATTCGGTAGGATTGCCAGACGTCGTGAATCTCTAAATTACAAAGATGTAATTAACTGTCGACTGATCAGAAGGAAATGTTGAGCTCGGAGGTTCGCCAATGATCCTTCAACGACCAAGTCGAAAAATCAAGGTTTACAAAGAATTCCCGAGTATAGTGACGTATCGGCTAATTAGGCTTCGCTCTAGGTCGAACAGATCGAAGACACAAATCTTTGAAGGAAACTCTTAGATGAATCTCTGTCGCATTTCTCGAGTTATCGAATTTTGGGAAACAGTGGGAGTTGCTCGTTCTTGGTCGTAGGGCGTGTGACATGGTCGTAGCAGAGAGCCGTGGAGAGCAGGCCAGTTGTACAGTTTATTTAAGGGGACTACGTTTACCCTTGGCGCATCGATCATACTCGGGATTATTCCACTCTCGACCCACTTTCGCGTAAGCTCGTACTTCACAAAGATATTCGTTCCTCTCCCCCTACGGTCCGTAGCGAGCTGATAAGGGATTTTAATTTCTGATCGAGAATCGAGGGCCCGCTATCCAAGAGGAGAGAAAGATCAGAGAAGTTGGACGTCTCATCCAACTTTGAAATCGCCGATAAAATAACGAAACGGCCGCCTGGGCGAGGAGAAAGGTCGCCTCCCGATCGAGTAATAAGTTTGCAATCGCAGATTGCGGGCGCTGCCTGGTATCCATTGAACGATTGAGAGCTTCCGGCGGGGCCTCTAAATCAGCAGCGAAACGTTCTCCCGCGGAGATAAGGAGAGAGAACGCTCTTCAGAAATGGTTGGAAACTGTCGCGGGGATGACGGAAGTTCCCCGCTCGACAATTGGGTTTCTTCGCAGCGAAATTTCAATTCGAACACGGCCTACGGAACCGGATGAAAAGAGGCTGGATTTCCATTGTTTCCCGACTCACTTCCAAGCGACGGAAGATTAACAGTACCGACGTGTATGTGTGTGTGTGTGCGAGTATATCCACCGCCGAGGGCCTCTCGACGTTTTTCGACCGTTTTCGCGGCAAGCGGGACCCATTGTAGCGCGAGACCGCTGTAATTTGAAATCATCGTCGAAAGTTTTTTTTCGCTATACTTTTGCCTCTTCTCTCTTTTTCTCTCTCTTTTTTTTTTCCACCCTCGTTTTCGTTTTAATCACCTTAAAGCCGAGATCTAGAGTGCGCATTTACGGACGCGCGAATTTCGAATTTCTGCTTAGAAGCACGATGCGAATTATCGGTTCCCGCAACGCGCGATCCAGACCGCACTCTGTCCTTTCCGTGAAAAAGTAGAGCATTGATATTAATTACTAGCGCGTCCTTTCAACGTTTCGTTCCCTTTTTCTTCTTTTTCTTCTTCTCGTCTCCGTAATTCGCTGACACGCGTCCCGTCGATGACTCTCACCTTCCCGAAGACCGCGTCTGACAGAACTTCATATCCGTAACGTTATCAGCAACGTCGAAACGCTTTCACCCTGTTTCCTCTTTCGGCTTACCCCGCGCGCACTTCCCGCGCTTCCACCCTGTTTCTGTCCTCCTCCCGACAGCTGCTCTCACTTTGGCAAAATCCTCCCTCCCTCCCTCTCGCTCGATTCCGCATCCGCATTGGTAATGAAACGTCCAATTACCATCAACGGTTAGGGTGCCACCGTTGG